>JAWPHD010008066.1:0-120026 GCA_037043455.1 Cyrtodaria siliqua
GATCATATTGTGCGCAAAACCCATGAAAGCAAAGAAAAAGAAGTAGATATAACGAAATGACATTCATGTCAATAACAAACGATGTATTAGTATCACGTGTTAGTTGCAACAAACAAAGCATTCACGCAAATCTTTGTCAAGATAGCGATAACTTTTGATACGAAAGGTCAACAGTGCTGCGGCTAAGATGTTCACTGTAACATGCAAGCTATTGTGAATTGTTTAATAATTCTACTGAAAAAATCAACTTTAATTATATGGTGATACTTTTACGAACTAATGTGTTCATATTAATATATAACAGAGGTGTTTGTTTTTGTCTTGTCTTTTTACATGCGGTTAAGATAAAAGTTAGCATAACATTAATCTAATAGGAAGGTAAAACAAATGTTTGCAGCGGGAAAATCCATTTTAGCTTACTCAATAAAACATACAGAGTAAATTCACTTTAATGAAGCGGTATCAGAGTGAGGAAGATTCCTTTTTAATTTAACATAGGTTTTTCAGATACTCGCAGGCGAAATCCATGAGTTACCAGAGGCAATGGCGGGCAAAGTCGACCGACTCAAAAGCTAAGATCAATAGTGATTCATAAAGCTGGAAACAATAGGCTTATCATAATGGATTGGGAGGTGGGACAGTTTGCCCGCTAGGGCTTTTCATGTTGCAGTCTAGCTTCATTAATTCAGAATGTTAGTTCAGCGAGTTGCGTTACCTTTGCGTTTGATAGTAAAATTTCGGTTCATAATATGTAATATTGAACATTTTGCAACAGACAATCATTAAGAAATTTGTTAGAAAGAAGAAACCATTAACTTTAAAAACATGTTACTAAATAGGAACCGAATTAAATTGATATTATAAAAAACATTTACGGTTCTTTATATAAGAAAGGCTTTCAACTTAAGGAAACAAGTTGTTATCCTCTAACATGTCTAAGAGATGTGATATTATCGTTGATACACATTTTATATGAGTGAAAACGGATGTTTACAGAGACTGCAAGTGTAGTGATAGCAAATACTGATACAGAATTGTGTCTTGTAAACAATGTTATACTTTATATGGAACTATTAAATATTTAATGATGACAATTCATCATTTTGCAATTTGATTGCACCGAAAATACATACAATGGGATTGTAGAATAACTATATTATCATATGATGTTTATTTTTGAATGCATTAAAACCATATGTTCCAAGTGTATCTTAGTATGGGTTGCGCAATCTTAGATTGGGCGGGCAATTATTGCAGCAATGTATCCGGCTAAAAATATTTCGTTGGTTGGTGTTATAGTTTCATTATAGCAATATATATTGATTTAGCAACATTTTCCCGTTCTTTGAGTTCATCGGTCGTTTCAGACACTTGTCTAAATTACTATGTAACAAAGATAAATTGAGATCAATTTTAACGTTTCGTTGTATTTTATAAGTTTGCTTAGGTGCAGTGAGAGAAATGTAATTTATTTCGTTCGAACGGAGTGAACGCGTCGTCTGCTTGTATTTCATACATGCGCAGAAGTGGTCAGTTCACGTGATGTGTCACGTGGTGTTTGAATTCTGGTCATTCAAGTTCAGGACGACGGCGGGTTAATACGTCTAAGTTTTAGTTTAGTTAAATTTTATAAGAAACTAACAGGAACGTTTGTGTGGTATTTAGGCATTTATTTTAATATTATGTTTTTTGTTAACGTGAAATTCGTCGGTCGTTGCAGCCACTTGTCTAAATTACTATGTAACAAAGATAAATCGAGTACAATTTTAGCGTTTCGTTGTATTTTATAAGTTTGTTATTATGACCAATGTAATGATTATTGCAGCAAACCTCCATCAACATACAGCGTTTATCGCCTATCAAGTGGACCTAGAAGTTGCATGTACAAGCTATGGCAGGCCAAAAAGGACTTTCAGTGTAAGTTTGTCATATGTATACGTACTTTCACCAGAGATGCACACGTCAGAAATTCCACTGTCACTCTTTGGCACGCAGAATGATACGTGTTGTCATTGTTTGTCCAAGTGAGGTACTCCCTGTACG
Organism: Cyrtodaria siliqua; assembly: GCA_037043455.1. NCBI lineage: Eukaryota > Metazoa > Mollusca > Bivalvia > Adapedonta > Hiatellidae > Cyrtodaria > Cyrtodaria siliqua. The sequence goes on from JAWPHD010008066.1 coordinate 2,044, forward strand.
GGGAAATAGAAGAAATAGAGATAACGTTGCTCTTGCTGCGCGTAGGTCGTCCAAATGATTATTGTTTATAATAGTATTACGTACAGAAGATGTATAATGTTATCTGACATGTTAGTATGATTGTTTTTATGACCGTTGTTATGATTATTGCAGCAAACCTGTGTCAACACACAGCGTTAATCGCTTATCATATGAGCCTAGAAGTTGCATGTACAAACTATGGCAGGCTATTCAAACGTAAGTGTTTCATATGTATACGTATTTTCAACAGAGATGCACACGTCGGAATTGACCGTTCGTCCGAAAAATAAAATACGCATTTCACACGATAATTTCAGAAGCATTAAACAGAACCTCATCAAACTTCTAAGATATATTGCCGTTGCTGAGAGAAGAAACCCTGTTGTTTTTGGTGGTCAGTAGGTTAACGGTCAAGGTCACCATATCTTATATGTAAATACTCAATCCACGCGATAACTTAGAACACTCACCCTGAAGAAACTTACAGAAAAGGTACACTGTCCTTTGTAAGAAAATTCTTATAGCTTATAAAGTCACAATAACATTATGGTTCTTACTGCCATAGTGTCCATATATAAAATATGTCGACCTTGCCGCCAATTTTGAAAAGAAATATATGTTGCCAAGTAACCGTTTTTGTCAGCCCGTTTAAGGATCTCAACATTTCAATCACAGTATGTGTGTCAGTTCGTTCGTTCGTACGTTTGATTTTTCGTTCGTTTGTTCGTTAGTCCGTCAGTGTGTCCGACATTCATTTATTTATATCTCCTTCAATGCTTGCATGATTTTCTTGCACCAATATTCAACCATTTCTTTTTATAAGCAGATTACATCATGTGAAAACTTTCTTGTCGCTCTGACCTACTTTTGATGAAATATGTGTTACAACCGGTCTCCGCTACGACATGCGTATCTTGCTTCTTTCTTGAAGGATGTTTACCAAACTGCACAAGAATGTTTCTTGTATGCATCTCATGACTAAGAACGTATTTACTGAGCTTATTTTCGCAGAATAGGCAGGCTATTCTACTCGCCCCGGCTTCGGTGTCAGCGTTACCGTAAAGGTCATTTCACATGTACACCGAAACCGAAACGAAACCGAACCGAAAAAATTAGAATGTTCTACCGCAAACGAGGGTTTCCACGTATACGCCGAAACCGAAACCGAAAGCGAAACAAAAACATGCACGAATTTAATTTCTAATTTTTAGATCGACTATTCGAAGAAGAATAATTGCAGTTACCGTTGGTTAACCGTATTCGGTAAGCACTGCAAGACAGAATTCAATAAAATTTCACATGTATTGCATATAGAAAGATAACGTGTCACACGTAAATCACATAACAACCTATTTTATTGAAGCCTTTAATAACACCTCTCGGTATCTGGATGATATATTGAACATTAACAACCCTTTCTGTTCTACTATGGTTAATAATATATACCCTAAAAACTTCAACTTAACACAGCTAATATTTCTGATACTAACGCTTCTTTTCTCGATTTACATCTCTCCAGTGAAAATGGTGAAATAAATAGCAACATTTGTTTTTTATGACAAGAGAGATGATTTTAATTTTGATATTGTTAATTATCCCCATTTTGATGGGGATGTTCCCGAGCAACTTCTTATTGGGCTCTATGTGTCTCAAATAATTCGTTTTTCTAGATCTTGTACTCGAGTTGAGGACTTTAATATTCGTTATCTTTGCATTACTAAATAGCTACTCCATGAGGGCTACCGTTATCTTAAACTGCGTATAACCTTTACAAAATGGTATTATCGTAACCTGATCTTCTTTCCAAATATAAAAGTCATTTAAGAATTCTTTTACGACAAGGACTATCACAACCTGACTTCTATGGTGACGTGATTTACAAACTTCGTATTATCACTTTCATACTATCTTTGTTAAACTTGTTAAACGGTTTACCAAAAGAGGTTATGACCCTATCATTTTGCAACACACTGCATGTTTGGTGGTGGACCCATTTACAGTTCGCCTCTATGCTTTCCTCTTTAATTGTGCGATGACAGGACAGGATTTGGACCTTTTGATGACGTCTACCTAAAGCCCAAAAGGACGGTGACGTTTGATGTTTGTCTACAATATTGTATTTTCGTGCCCTCAATAGTTTGTTGCTATGGCTTCTGCCAAGTCATTGAATACCGTTTTTGTGGCGTTCTAGGCTATTGTTTATTTTTGTATTTAAATATATACGAGCATCTTTGTGTTTTACTTATATTGCCTATTAATGCTGCCTTGTTGGTTAGAGAATAGTTCATGGCGGGGATTTCTTTATTTACACCGTCTCGTTTTATTGGGATGACAGTAGGGTAAGTGTGAGGTTTGATATCTTTTTCCAAGGCGGTAGCCCTATTGTCAACCCTTTTGTCTTTGTGATGTCTAATTTGGCACTTTAAATGTGTTCTTTGTTTATGTGTGTGTTTGCGGTTGACTGTCGTCCTTGAATGCTACTTTTCCTGTTTGATTTATATATATATATTGACTATTGACACAGTTATGCTCCTTTTTATGCTTAATTGATTGGTTATCCTTTTTCGGTAAGCTCATATCTCAGAAACCGCCCGGCAGAACTCTATAGCACGTCTAGTATGTATTCAGTATAAATAAAAAACATGCTATACGCAAGTCAAATAACGTTGCAACATAGTTTGATAAAGTTGTACCCGTTCTTGTACTTAGTCAATGTATTTGTTAACCTTTTTCGGTAAGCTCTTATCTCAGAAATTGCATGACAGAATTCAATAAAATTTCACACATGTACTGAGTATAGACAGATGACGTGTCACACGTAAGCATGGTAAGTCACAAACTCCGTAACCTATTTTGACAAAGTTATATCCTTTTGTTTGTACTTGGTCAACTTCTTTGTTACATTTTTTCGGTAAGCTCTTATAACTGCCTGACAGAAACTTTAGGCATGTATTCACTAGCATAAGTAGCTGCAAGAATCGTAGCTCTTATGGTGTGTACCTACCATTAAACAACGATGCTATCCTTTATAGAAGATGCCTGCATAAACAAAAGCTTATTTCAATACTGTAAACATTAATTAAAAACCACGAGTACATGCATACAACTCGCAAAAGAGAAGCCTTAGAATATCTCGTTAAAATATGCTTTTTTTGTACAAATGTCGACATTTTCTGGATTGTTTACCTTTCAAAATATCTCACGCTGTCTCTTTCCGTATATGGAAACTTCAACCATCCCACAAATGACACAAACAACTTCAACCGGAAAGATTAAGGTGTGTAAATAGGGCCAAATACAAAACGAGACGTCACACGAGAACGAGATTATTTTGAACGTAAACAATTAACATGTCTGAAATTAACAGTGGTTTAAGAAAACCGAATATATTGGCGTGTCATTCTTCTCTTTGTTGAGTTATAAGAATGCGCATGTGGTATTAAGGTTTGTTCTATTGATATACGGCACTTGTTTATGCAGGCATTGCACCGTAAAAGTGCGTATGGGGGTCGGTACGGTGTCCTGCTGATAATTTTTAACACAAGGAATCATGGCTCTATGGAAGGTATATCCTTCCATCAGAACCATGATTTTTACGTCTATATCATAAGAGGAACACGCGCAAACAGGACTCACAAAGTTGAGCGTGCTGTAATCAGACAGCTCTTGATAATTTTATATTTTGAATGTTATTTGTGATACCTAGGCTTCATAACCTCTGCTCCCAAATAATTTCAATTTTGTGTATTTCTCCGATTTAATTTTCGTTTAGTGCTAATGCATTTTGTGAGAAACTATATGACCATACGCCGCTGGCTATGAAATGATATGAGTTTACCACATTGAAGTTTGTCATATGCATACCATCTTCGGGATGACTCAAATGTAAGTACTATCGCCAGGTCAAATATCGAATTCTGTCTAACCCGGGTCTAGAGTGCGTTAGCGGTAGCAAACAGTTTTACTACCCTTCATGAACAGTCTCAGACAAACAGAGACTGCAATACTTGTTTATATTTATCATCATATTTGGCGATTCCCTAATTTCCACTTTCATACTCATTGTAACTAAATCCTGATTGGGATGGTAACGTTTAATAACAGTCTTTAATCTTGTCTTGTCGTGCCCTTATAGATTTATTCTGTTGTTGATCTGGCTGCGAGAATCATAGATATTATGGTGTGTGCCTATCATAGAGCTACTTTATATAATAGGTAGGTATCAGAGTCGACATAATCAATAGAGATTTCTGAAGATATCAAGCAATGCCTGCATAAAAACCGCCGTATTTCCTTTAACCTTATATACCACGCGTGAGGAGACCATACTGTAGAGGCCTACTCTAGGGTTGGTCTGACATAGTTTTTGTTGGCTTGTGATTCGGATTTTGGAGGAGTGGCACACATGTGTCTGCGTAGGAATGCTGGGGTTACCTTTTTGGTAGTATTGTCGGTGTGTGTGCCCTGTGATAGGTTGTTCGTGATTGTCACACCAACGTAGTTTATATTTCTAGTGGATATTAGGGTACTTCCGTGGAGGGAGTATTTAGTGGCTAGTGGCGTTCTTTTCTTGGTCCAAGGTATCTGTATGCGAGGAAGTTATCCAGCTGGCTTGCGGAACGTCGGTGGTTCTATCCAGTCGCCCGCCCGTGGGATCTTCTCCACCAATGGAACCTGGAAAGCCGCTATCTGACCTTAGCTGTTGGTGCGACTAAAAAACAAATTCAATTCAATTCAATTATTTTTTGGTTATGTGTATAACTTCACATGTGTCTGGGTTGAACGACATCTGTCACTGTCATTCCCATTCTTGAAGACTGACAAGGACGTCATGGAATGCCTTCGTGTCGGCAACACCTTTCACCTTTCTGTAGAGAAGTCTGTCGTCTGCAAACAGACCAGTTGTTGATATAACATTCTTCATGGTAGGTCATTGATGTAGACCAAGAAGTTGAGCTTTTGATGCCCTCTAGTACGACTTCCTGTGTTATTGCAGAGAAAAATGCCTCTATCCACTCAAGAATATTCCCTCTGACTCCACAATGATTCAGTTTCTGTAAGAGCCTTTGGCGAGGAACCTTGTCGAAGGCTTTTGGGAAGTCTAGGAGGACCGCGTCATTTTATTGGTTAATTGTCCACACAGAGGTGGTCTGTTTTTAATTTAATGGCTGAGATGATTGCGTTTGATAGTGAAGTACTTTTGTCTTTTATGGCCTCAATGTTGGCCTTTCATCACATGAGAAGTTTCCTCTTTGTTGATTTCTGACAGGCTGTGCAGATATTAGTGTCAACAAATATGGCATGGTGGTCGCTAATCGCAGGGATTTTAGTGCATTTGTTTACCAGTGAGGGCCTATTTGCGAAGAAGAGAGATCGAGGATGTTGTTTTCACGGAAGGGAAAATCTACGATGCGATGTCGGATTCTAGACTGGTGAACTGGTGAACTGCTTGTTGATCGACTCCCGATATTGGTGACCTTTTATGTAGTTGCTCTTCCAATCAATATCAGACAGATTGAAGTCGCCGGCAATCCATTCTCCGCTGTGACATGCGTATCTTCTTTCTTGCAGGATTTTCACCAAACTTCACCATGATGTTTCTTATATGTATAAAACATAACGTGCACGATTTTTGGTCGCTGTGACATAGTTTGGTTGAATATAGGTCACGCCTAGTCTTCGCTACGACATGTGTATCATACTTTTTTGTAGAATGTTCACTAAATTTCACCAAAATGTTCCTTTCATGCATCTAGCATCATTTGCAATATTTCGGGTCGACGTGACCTAATTTTAACTAAATATATATGTCCCTTCTGTTCTCTGCTATGACATGCATCCCCCGCTTTTAAAGCTGTACAGTCACTATTTTAACTGATAATAACTCATGAATATGAATGAGTCACGTGTGAAGTAGTTTCAAATCGACGAACACCCCAAAAGTCAGTATATAAGGAAAAAACGATACGTAAAATTTCACATTTTTATTTAGCTTCCGTACAGGTAACATCGATAAATATACGGCTCCAGAATATATGTGATAAAAAAATAGTTGCCCGGAACGGGATTTGAACCACAGCCTTGCACTTGTAAGATTTAAAAGATGTACGCTGAACCTCTAGACCACTGTTATTTATTGGTATTTTGTAGCATTTTTAACACTAAATACGCATCATGTAATAAGAGCGCGCACACGAACTCATCAAGCGCTAAATAACAAGTCGATATATGGTTGATTTGAGACGAAGTATTAGTTTCATATTGATAAGATACAGTATCACACCAGGCAATGTTAATTTACACGTGCGACAATATGGACTGCATATTTATTGATCCATCTTTAGTTGCGTTCAAATATGTTGTTATTTTGCCTCATAATATATTGTAGTTAGTATACTATTTTCTCAAGTAGCGTTGTAGTTCATTGGATAGAGGACAGGACTTGAAATCAGAAGGTCGTGTGTTCGAGCCCCGAAAGAAGCTAACTGTTTTTTTCGGTAAAAACTACTGTTACCTGTGTATAGGTACGATGTGCACTGGTCGATGTATATACAGTAAATGATTTCATGCGCTATATTTGCTCGCTTAAATACCCGATTTCGACATGAGCTGGTGAACATGAAGTTACAAATAAAGACACGCCTACAAAGAAGAAATCAATTGATATAGGGGTTCTGTAACTTTAATGACATGGATTGACATTGCAGTTGGTCAAATAAAAAATCTTGACTACTTCACCGTAGTGCTCAATAGGCAGGCCCTGGTCTTCAAGCCTATGTATCACGAAGATAGTCACATTCTCTGCATGGTTTACTATTTGCATCTATTAAACATAATGTTGCGCTTGATGCGGACGTCGCCTTTCATGTTTCTTCTTTATGATGTTTTATGACGTCAGATAACATTACGAACAATAATACAATGCCATTTCAGGTTGCTACTTTGAACAAAGCATCATTATAGGTCACGTCCGGTCTCCGCTACGGCATGCATCCCCAACTGTTAATGACATTAATTAAATTAACTGAGTATGCAAGGAACGAATATCTCATAGGATTGACATTGGTTTTGTTCAAATGAAAACGGAGCTACTTCACGGTGGACTTCTAATATTGCCTATTAGAACTGCCTAGTTTGTTAGAGGATATAGCCACGTGGGGATTTCTTTATTTGTACCGTCTCGTTTAACTGACAGTAGGGTAATAGTGACGTGTGGTGCATCCTCGAACCATGTTTAAACCAACCCGTTTGTGTTTGTTGTGCCGCATAACGTTTATCCTTGTAGAGGGCTGGCGTGGCGCAGTCGGTATCGCGGCGGATTTGTAACCGGAGGTCCCGGGTTCAATCCTCAGTGGTGCCACTAAATGTCGTCGGTGTGTTCTTGGGCAAGACACTTTCCCTTAGCATCGTCCGTCGGATGCGGACGTAAACCGGGCGGTCCCGTGTATCCCGTGTATCGGTCTATCGTCCGAGAACCATAGGAATCTATTCGATAATAAGAGTAGGGCACGGTTCCCGGATTCCTATATATCCTTCCCCTCGCTGTTTGTTCGACGTGTGAGGGCTGGCGTAGCGCAGTCGGTAGCCAGAAGGATTAGTAACCAGAGGCCCCGGGTTCAATCCTCCGTGGTGCCACTGAGTTTCGTCGGTGTGTTCTTGAGCAAGACACTTTCCCTTAGCATCGTCCGTCAGAAGGGGACGTAAACCGGGCGGTCCCGTGAATCGGTCTATCCTCCGAGCACGTTAAAGAACCATAGGAATATGTTCGATAATAAGAGCAGGGCACGGTTCCCGGATTCCTATGTATCCTTCCCCTCTCTCTTGGGAGGCTCTAAATAACATATACTGTGTTGATGAGCCGTTAAACAATATTCAACTTGTCCGACGTGTAGGTAAATTGCATTTGTGTCTATGCGTTTGCTCATATTCTTCCACAATAATGGTCTGAATTTTGATTTTAGTTAAACGTCGTACTTCTGATTTTAGCTTGCCTATACGAAGAATAAGAAAGCTTATGTAATCACACCGGCGTCGGCGTCCACAGCGAGCTAAGCATGTAAGCTGTGTTTAGAGGTCTATATCCTTTTCCTTTAGGTTATTTACCTCCTATGCTCCCATGAAACCCAAATAAGATAGCTAGCCCTTAAAATTTGCAATGTCCAATCTCACATCAAATTTAATTTAAATACAGATATAAAATCGAACAGTAAAAGCAGCATTCAAGACCGACAGTCAACCACAAACACACACAGAAACAAAGAACAAACAAACAAATTTAAAGATGAATAAATGGCCAAATAAGACCTCACAAACACAAAAGGGTTGCCAATAGAGCTACCGCCTTGGAACGGTCAGTGGCAAAAAAGGCCTCTGAGGGTTTAAACCAAGTTCTCACATTTACCCTTCTGTCAACCCAATAAAACGGGACAGTGTAAATGAAGAAACCCCCGCCATGAACTATTCTCTAACCAACAAGGCAGCATTATTAGGCAATATAAGTAAAACACAAAGACGTTCGTATATACATATATAAATACAAAAAAGCAATAGCCTAGAAAGCCACAAAGAAGATAAAATAGCCAGAGCAACAAGAGAATAAACCATTGAGGGCACGACAAGACAATATTGCAGACAAACTTCAAACGTCACCTTCCTTTTGGGCTTTAGGTAGACGTCATCATAGGGTCCACAGCCTATCCGGTCATCGCACAATTAAAGAGGAAAGCATAGTGGCGAACTGTAAATGGGTTCACCACCAAGCATGCAGTGCGCTGCAAAATGATAGGGTCATAACCTCTTTTGATAAACCTTTTAACAAGTTTAACAAAGATAGTATGAAAGTGATCATGGCCAAGGAGTTTACGAAGTTTGTAAATCACGTCACCATAGAAGTCAGGTTGTGATAGTCCTTGTCGCAGAAGAGTTCTTAAAATTACGTTTATATTTGGAAGAAATATCAGGGTTACGATGATAAAACTTTGCAAAGGTTTTACTAAGTTTTGGTAACGGTAACCCTGATGGAGTAGCTTTTTAGTTATACAAAGATTACGAATATTATAGTCCTCAACTCGAGTACAAGCTCCAGAAACGAATCTAAAAGTTGAGACACATAGACCTCATAAGAAGTTGCTCGGGGAACATCTCCATCTAAATGGGGATACTTAACAATATCAAAATTAAAATCATCTCTCTTGTCATATATTTTGCTAATTATTTCACCATTTTTAATTGAGAGATGTAAATCAAGAAAAGAAGCGTTAGTAATATTAGCTTTGTTAAGTTGAACTTCTTTAGGGTATATATTATTAACCGTAGTAGAAAAGAAAGGGTTGTCAATGTTTAATATGCCATCCAGATACCGAGAGGTGTTATTAAATGCCTCAATAACATATTCTGTGTATATGGTGAAAGACTCGACATGAAATCTCTTTCTTAGCAATATAAAGACAAATCTTCGACAAGGGGTGCACAGTTCTTACCCATAGGGATACAAACAATTTGTCTATGATCGTTCCATACCTAATGAAAATATTATCTAATAGGAAGATGATGCATAATGGGTTTGGTTTGGATGGACTGAGGTGTTGGTTTGGAGAGGGGAAACGTGCATAATGAAATGAATTTATTTTTTTCCATCAATCCTCATCTAGTTAATTAAAAAATAGCAAATATTTCTTTTTTTTTAGTCTTACACCGTGATCATGGTGCATACTGTCCACCTCAATCTCCACCCTCTTCCACTCTAACTTCTCAGATGGTAAATCAGGGGTATAATTTGTTGTTCTCTGATAAAGCGAATAGTCGAGCTGTGCTGTTCTCCGACAGCTCTTGTTTGATCTTAGTCACTAAGCTGCTATGATCGATTCTAGTACTTGTGTGACCAAATTTGCTATAGGCATCGTTCCCGATGTGACGGCACATGTAATTACCGCTCCCTGAAGATTTGTACATAGGGTGTGGCTAGGGGAATAGATGCATAAATAAGAACAAACGTGAACTATGTTTATTAGGTGAAGAGTATAATATAGGGTCAATGAAGTTAGCGGATCACACGGGTGCAATTCCCGTAATTTGTTAGGATATAGTATAACGCCTGCCATAAACAGCAATGATATGAAATGAAGACTTGACTAATAAAAAAAAAAGCATATCAGCAATTCATCACATAATATCAGAGTATGGATGACAATCATGGTCAAACAAGTGTACCGATCATTGTTGCGACCGAAGCAAATTTCGACATTGGCTTTGATTACTCCCCCACTTACATAGAAATCGATCAATCTCCTAACTCAACTCAAAGGTCAACTCCAGATTAGCCAATGAAAGCTTGTCCGTCATTGTTACACACATTTTGATTGGACAATCAATTAAGAGATGAGCATGTATTTGAGTATCAAGTTTTTTTATAATCTTTAGACCAGGATCCCAATTATCAAATACACTAGAGAAAAGTAACCGGACTGCAAATGCTAATAAAACATCTAGTTTTCATCGTATTTTCTAAAAATTTAAAATATAAAGCGGTGACTGAATGTAAAAAAAAAAATTGAAAAATCTTATCAAATATATTGATGAGTTTGTACACGATTTTTTTTTGTCAGATTTAAAAGATATGGAAAAAAAACATTTAATGTAAACTGAGGAACAACTAAACTAATATATACTACAACTCGGCTAACCAGTTTAAAGTTATGCTAAATGTAACTGTTGATCTGATTCGTTTAGAATGGCCGAAGAACTGATATTGGTAAAAGTGATTGACAAGAAACACAAGAACATGTTTCAATCCTGTTCTGCTGGTATATGCTATTAGAGTAAATAAACTATGCATTCATTAACTATTAAACCGACAAAAAAGGTTACACAGAGAATATATATATGGCAAATACAATCAGAATAAAGCAGTGTTAAACAAATATCAACATGAGTGATTTAAAATATTACAAACTATATGGATATGTCTTCTCTATTAATAACAAATAACGAATATCTGAGGTACCTAAATACCAGTACTGCTTCACTTACACATGGTAGTATTAGAAGAGTATTGATTGAAATTAAGGCGATTTTTTTGTTAAGGTTGAAGATTTTGATTTGATTTATCAGCGGTTTTATGAGTTGAGTCTAAAGTCTGAAATTCCCATTTGTTTGTGTCATAGCCAAGGGGAACATTTCAATTACAATTTTACGCATTGCTCAACCTATCCAAAACACCAACATTTGAAGGAAAGTCAGATGATAATTACGAAAGTTGGTGTGTAAACAAGCTGAGTTTCCCTTATTTTGACATATTCAAGGACAAATACCTCGTAAGGCAAGTGTCAATTTTGCTCACCAACGATTACTTCAAATTGGCTAAAACTCGGATACCATTTGCTAAAGGTTTATGAACGTTTGCAGATGGCGGACGGCTGCTGCCAGACAAAATGCATTGACATGAGCTGTTCTCCATGGTTTAGAGGGTAAATATGCTGCGATTGACCTATTTGAAATATTCTCGCCTCTCGCTATTATAAGTGAGCAAGTGTCGATTCTTACGGATGACGAAAGGATACAGTACTGTTTCTACAAAGAAATATATGGGTTCTCCGCCTCCATTATTAAAAAATCGACTTTCGTCATAGCTTAAAATATGCTGAAAAAAACACTCCATCAGATTAGGAAATTATGTAAAACAATCGTATTTACCAGGGTAAAAAACGCTCCTCGTCCTTAGCAATAACGATGCAAGAAAGAAAATGTCGCCCATTGCAATGAATGGTACTTGCTAAACCAACCACTTGCTGTAAACAAAAACAAATTATATTTTAAAAAAGATATAAAGGTCTTTAAATTTGTAATACAGTGCAAAGCTATTTAATAAAATATATAAAATATATAGTAAAATAATTATTGTTTCCTTGACATATCGCGTAAAAGTAATGACTGTTTCTCTCATGAAAACAAATTATAGTCAAACACATTTGCAATTGCTTCGATTTTAAATGGACTGGAGGCGATCTGGAAGAATTTTGGGATCAGTCAAAAAAGTTCGAAAAAAAACACATAATGGGTGTTTAGTTGAATATTCGCACTCGTCGAGTCGTCTAGTTTGCCAGACCGACATTTTTTCTAAAACAATAATTAATCCAACGGTAACATTTGTATTTTGACTGACAACACTATTCCAGATCGCATCTATAGTCCCTTTGTACAAAATGTATATATTATATAAAAACAGAAATATCAGTATGAAATACAAAGCAAAACTACGCTCTTCTGTTATCCTAGTACCCTGCGAAGAAGAGCATATAACCAGAAAACAGCCATATATATGGCCATATGTTTCCTCTACAGCAGACTGCTTCACCTGTACCATCATCATACTCGTCGTTACAGAGTGAGTCAATGTTACATTCGTCAATCAAGCGTTTATAACGCCCCTTTACATCCTCATACCTACATATGGCAGCGCCACATCCTGGAATGGTTACCGGGTCTTCATTCACCAACAGCTTCACCATATATTCCCGCTTCTCTGTCATGTTTGTTGCGCCGGGGTCACTTGCATACACGACAAAGACGAGATTTGCAGCGAATGGTGAAATGTTACTGACTTTAAACTTCCTGTTGCTCATGGCGGCCATGTTTGTCGCAAGCAGCCTTTGCGTGTCATTAAACAAACCGAAACCTGTAAACAATTCTACAATTGTTTCAGAATGGCCAAACTGTAACTTACCCGCAGTATACCTGAAGATTAAAAAAAAACACGCAAAATGCAATTTAATACATTAATTGTGTAAATAGACAACGTTCTTGATATCTCGTCACAAAATATGTTATTGCAAGGTTTGAATGAGGTCATATATTCATTCTGATTTTGAAATAAAGGGAATAACCCAGAAATTTTCATTAATCATTTTCAAAGTCGAATTTCATGTTATGTTTTGCTGAAATCGTGAAAATAAAAGAATAACAACAAATGCATATTCCAAGTTTATGTTAAGACAGGGACACATCATAATACAATAACCTTAAACGACAGTTTACAAGAATCTTTATTTTAAATTTGAAGTACAGTTATTTTTATAATTGAATTTGTATTGCAGTCATTTTTATAATGGAAGAGTTTTGCTTCAAAACATCATTCTCTACCCTGTTTCAAAAATGCGGATGCATCGAAATTAGAACGAGCATAATAGTTTGTCATAATATTTGATATCGAAGGAATCATTAGACTTGACATTAAAATAAAACATATGAGAATGTCAAGACACTTGATTCAGTTACAAAGTGTTTCGTTAGAAGTTGAACACCTCTTGTAGAATAAAAGGTTCATTACAAAAGTATGTGTTCTGGAAGCTTGCATAACCTCATCTCCAAGATCTCACTCGATACTAAAACCCTAAAGTCTCTGGCGAGATCCTGCGGATATGTCAAGCCTTCAGAAACCATTTCTGGATTAATTGTATGGAAAATAAAACTGATTGGTGTAGATGTGGTTTAAACGTTATGGCACTTACCCAGAAGTGTCCGTGTAGTTGTCAAGGTTGCCATAGTCCCAGTTGTCGTTCATAGCTTTATCCATGGTTTCAAACATGTCCCTTACCAACGGACACACCAGCTTGGAATTCAGAGGGTGACCGTAAGATGATTCGTAATATTTCTGTAGTGAAATTAATCATGTATATGTAATAGCCTTACACCATCAGATTTTAATTATTTAAGCAAACATATAATTATTATTATTAGTGATCGATGTGGAGTGCGTGGTCCAGTGGTAGAATGCCGAACTCCAGATCGAGAGGTCGTGGGTTCGATGCTTGCCGCGGCCACGTTATTTATCCTTGAGCAAGATAATTAATCCACATTGCTTAGTACTGGTTCTACCCAGGAAGCCATCGATAGTGATTAATCTAAGTTGCAATAACTTGTTTCGATGCAAATGTAAATATTTTTAAACTAAACTAAATCGATTTGGACGTGTATCCTAGATTTACATCAGTAAATTCAATTCAAAATGCAGCGAATGTGTAAACTGTAACAATGTGTGTCCCTGTTTGTCTTTCTTGAGATTCTAATTAAAACAAAAACTTCATACATTTACTAACAAAGTGTGTTTGATGAAATCGTAAACCTCGGTGTGAGAGCTGGTAACATATTTCACAAGTGACGTCTACGAAGGGCAGTCAGAAAGTTCTGAGACTGCCTTCTTAAACAAAATAGCTTACATCATATCGTTTTTAGTTGTCTGCACAATAGGAACACCACGGACCTATAACATATCAGTTCTGTTCGCATATTTCTTCCGCGATCATGGACTATTCTTTGTATTTTACGGACTATTTTATGAATTTTCAATTAAAAATGGCGCTATATTTTTAAATCCAAAAAGTCGCTTCAGAATTGATCGCGCTACGTCGTCGAGCGCTGCGGGTACATCGTGAGTCTAAAAGCACGCGTACAGTGTTCCTTACCATGAATTATGTAAAAAGGAATACCTTTCCGGCCGATATGTGCACACAGTGCAGCGTGTTGTTTGACAGGTCACCGTGACATAAATTGACATACTTTCGCAAATTGGATTTTGGATTACTCTATCTGCTGCTAGAGATCCATGTTCAAGGTATTTAATTTTGTCATTAAATTTTGTTTGACAATAAATATCAGCCAATGCCTAAATATGTACGATCTAAAGTGGTGTGTAATAAATAATTTCATATTTGTTCGATAGAAAGTTCGTATCACTATCAGTGTTTTTCGGTGTACTCCGATCTTTCTAGTAACTGGTGTACTGTATTATGTATACAGTACTGTAGATATATGTTTTTAACTTTTCATGCAATGAAACAGTTACTAGAAGAAATGCATCGATCAATGCCCTCCTCCTCAGTAAGGTGGGGGAAGGATGATGGAGCTTGCATATCGACATCAATGACGGCGTAAAGAAACTAGAACCCCAATCCCCCCGCCCCAAGCCTCACCCCTCATATATGCATAATTTACAGTTTTAGCGTTGTCTATATCATTGGAAATCAATCTGGATTGTTCTTGTAATATATTATCAAGTTTCTAGACATGTTTTATGCCATATAACATTGTTTCAACAAACTTGTTTACATATTGTACATGTTGTAAATATATATGCTTTTGTTTGAGTAGACTTAATGCCATACGTCATACTGGCTATGGGCCAGATATGTTATCCTCGATAATAAAATGATTGATGATGATGATGATTGATGAGGATGATGATGATTGATGATGATGATGATGATGATTGATGATGATGATGATGATTGATGATGATGATGATTGATGATGATGATTGATTGATGATGATTGATGATGATTGATGATGATTGATGACGATTGATGATGACGATTGATGATGACGATTGATGATGACGATTGATGATGACGATTGATGACGATTGATGATGACGATTGATGATGATGATTGATGATGATGATTGATGATGTAGAATAGAATAGAATAAAATGACTTTTTTTTCCAATCATGGGTCATATGTGTATGACATATTAATCACAATAAAGAACAATACTATAAAGAGTACTATAAACAAAGCTTGATTCTGATTGGTTTTAACAATTGAATAATACTAAGTACAATATAACTACAATATTAAAGTATAATCAGCATTATTTCTTTTATACAACTGTAAATCTGATGTAATTGCAAATGCGCTTGCATCAAACGTGTCTCAATAGAAATGGCTATTCCATTGGCTTGAAATATGCTGACAGTCATTGTCCCTGTTGTAATTTTTTATCATTATCATTATCATTCTCACAAAGCACGTTGTTGTTGGTATGAAAAATATTGTAGAAACAATTCATATATATATAGTATGTGTATGATATCATGTATTGATTCCGGTAAACACGTATGGAACGCCATGGCAGTCTTTGCATGAATAACGTTCATATATACGGTGCAAAGTTCCATATATTGTGTACTTTTCTTTCTATATTCCGTCCAAACTTTACTATATTCGGTGCATATATCTGTATATGCCGTGTAAACTTCTTTATATGGAGTCAAACATATTTGCATGTTGTGCAAAGTTCTATATATGCTGTCCAGACTTCTGCTATTATGTGCAAACTTTTTTATATCTTTATGTGCAAACGTCTTTATGGGCTTTGCGAATTTTGTATATGCTGTGCAAACGTCTTTATATGATGTACAAACTTCATTATATAGTGCGCAAACTTATTTGTTTGCTGTGTAAACGTCTATACATTTTGTGCAAATGTCTTTATATGCATTGCAAACTTCTTTATATGCTGTGTTATCGTCAGTACATGTTATGCAAACGTCGTTATATGCTATGCAAACTTCTTTAAATGCTGTGTTAACGTCTGTATATGTTGTGCAAATGTCTTTAAATGCTATGCAAACCTAGTTGTATGCTGTGCAAACTTCTTTATAAGCTGTGAAAACTCCTTTATATCCTGTAAAAACGTTTTTATATGCTTTACAAACCTCATAATATCATGTCCAAACTTTGCTATATGATGTGGAAACGTCTTAATGTGCTATTCAAACCTCTTTATATTCCGTGCAAACTTCGTTATATGCTGTTAAAACCTCTTTATATGCTGTATAAACATCTTTAAATGCTGTACAAGCGTCTTTATAATCTGTGGAAACTGCGTTTTATGTTGTTCATTTTTATTTATATGCTATCCAAACTTCTTTATATACTGTAAAAACTACGCCATATAGCAGAGTTACAATTTTTAGCTCGAATATTCAAAGAATAAGAGAGCTAATGTAATCACTCCGGCGTCGGCGTCGGCGTCACACATCAAGGTCTGCGTGTAAGATGTTTTACAAACGTCTCCTTGATTTTTTATCCTAACACAACCAAATTATGCCATGGGCTTCCTTATAGCATTATCTTAAGGACTGCTTAAGTAATTTTGTTCCTGTAACCCCTGGGCTCCCATGGAATCCAAATTATGATAGCCCATAACACGTGTCCCATTTCACATCAATTGTTGCTTGTAAGCTTTGTTTACAAGTCTATATCTCTTACATTTCTTATCCGAGCACAACCAAATTTGGCCATGAGCTTCCTTATAGCATTATCTTAAGGGCTGCTTAAGTAATTGGGCTCCTGTAACCTCTGGTTTCCATGGAACCCGAACCCCTTAAAATGTGTCTCATTTCAGATCAAATGTTGCGTGCAAGCTGTGTTTACAGGTCTATATCTCTTACATCTTGTCCTAGCTAAATTAAATTAACTCAGTTTAGGAACTGGTTTCCTTATTGTCTCGCCCAAATTCTGATAACCCTTAAAATGTGTCTATTTCACATCAAATTTTGCGTGTAAGCTGTGTTTACAGGTCTATATATCTCTTACATTTTTTTTCCTAGCTCAACTTAATTTGGAAATTGGTTTCCTTATAGAATGTTGTAAAGGGTTGCGTAAGCAATTTTGTCTTTTGCCAATTCTCGGCAACCCAAATTGTGATGGCCCATAAAATGTGCAATAAAGGAAGTTCAGGGTTTGCGTGTAAGCTGTTGTATATATTTATAATTTTGATTGGGATTTCTTATAGCATTATGCATCTTATTCATACTTCAACCATATCCCTCCTCCCCTCCCAACCCCTTCCCCCACCACCCCCTACCCTCACACTTTTTTTACATATTTCTGTGTTGTTTTGGTCAATTTGGTAATATGTATTATTGGCATTGGTGGACATTGCTGGGCGACAAAAAATACCACGGTCAAGGTCATATTTTGCGTTATTTTCCCTAAACTTAACCTTAGTTAGGTAACTTAACCTTAGGTGACAACCTCAGTTAACTTTATGTGATTGCCTCACTTTATGTCGTTGATACTTGGTCATATGTATTGTTGGCATTGATGGATATCGCTGAATGACAAAAAAACACCAAGGTCACGGTAATATTTTTGCGTTTTTTTTCCTAAAACTACACCCTGGTTAAACCACTTAACCTCAGTAACTTAAGTTCTTATTATATCCTTGCTTTTATTTGTTTGATACTTGGTATTTGAAATGTTGTCTTCGGTGGACATCATTTAAGCACAAATTTAAAAAAATATTTCGCATGCGGTTTGCCACTTTGGGCGAGACACCCTCAGATCGAGGTCTTGTTTTCATAGTTGGCGCAAAATACTCGTGAAAATTGGCCTGGCGTCGTTTTGAGAGCTCAGAGCTGATGATTGAATGGGAAGTTGCATGACTTATTGCGACTTCGGTAGCGATTTTCGAGAAGCTCTTTCTTCGGTCTGTCGCGAAGGAGTCTTTCACGTTTTGTCTCACAGTCGGATCATGTTTCGGCTTTCCTGTGCACATATCATCTGTCGACTCGCGACCTTCAGTAAATCGTTTGTGCCATCTTAATACCAATGCCCTGGAACACTTCGTTGGTTGTTTACCGTTCGGTATCATTTTCCGTAGGCGTCATACCAGCCTTCGAACTAAATTGTACATCAGTCCGATGCTCCGTCCGTTCAGACGAAAATAGCACCTGTACTTTAAAAGTGCACCGCGACTTAAAATGTTGTCAAATTGCGTCATACCTTTGCCCTTGCTTTCTTCTGACGTTGAAATGACGTCAGGCCAGTTTTCGCGAGTATTTTTCGCCAAATACGGAAACAAATAAACAACTATTGAAAGTGAAACATACGCAACCTTCTCCAATTCGTCATACCTAGCATGTTGTACCAACGTTTAACATCGAATAAGACTATATCTTTTACAGAAAACTAAATGCGCTATGATGTAAACTATTTTGTTTGCGAAAGCAGTCTCAGAACTTTCTAGTAAGACTGCCCCTCTTACTTTTATCATCGTGACGTCTTATTAATACAACATGGTCATATAGTGTCCTCGATTTGTCAACATCGTGGCCTCGCGTTGGCGCGTTTTTACCGCGAAGGAGCAATATTGCGGCGGCCCTACCGACAGACCGTAGAATGACATTGCTTTGAACAAATGAACTAATGATGTTTATTTATACCGATTGCCTTAGCAAAATTCGACATTAATCAGATTGTAACAAACGCTCTACTAAATATGACCTTGAACTCATGGTCAATGTCACGGAAATATTGGTATTATTGCAGATTTACCATATTCATCGTGGTTCGGATCAACCTCGAAATACACGAAATTAAATCCCCCACGAATATTAATGATTTCACTGTATTTGTGTATTTGAACTGTTGACCCCCAGCCTAGAGTCCAACAGGTAACCCTGGAACAAAATATACTGTGTAATATCAGCATTATAACATTAAATTTGAGAAAGAAAAATCCTTGGCAGACATCTGAGTTTGAAATAAAAAAATTGTTTGATAAGTTGTTTATCCTTCATAGACCAGTATATATACCCAGTATTTGAACACATATAATAACATCACGGTGTAATTGATTTTAAGGGTATTTGGCCTTTTGAATGAGGGCACCTGGGCGCGGAGCCAAAAATAACCTCAACTTCAGTCAGACCGTTTGAGTCTATAAAAATAAAGTCATATACTAAGTTTTGTTGAATTTTGTTTAGTGGTTCAGAGGGGGATATGGTAACGAAGAGACAGACACATGGACAAACGGAGGCGTTAGAACTATCCCCTTACACTTTTAAAACGCCCGTTTGAAAAACAGGACGTATTATGGGTTGTCCGTCCGTACGTACGTACGTTCACTTTGCATACCACAGGATAACTCTGATAAGTATGAGACCCACCCTCATTACATTACATTGCCCTAGGTGAGAGAAAAAACGCTGGGTTTTTTGGGGCCAGTAGATCAAAGGCCAAGGTCACTGTGACCTTATATGTAAATATGTATTCCGCTAATTAACTTCAAAACCATATTACCTACACTCATGAAACTTCGTAGGTGCATGCCCTATATGAGAGGAGGAAGCCTTTTGTATTGGGGCCAGTAGGTCAAAGATCAAGGTCAGCGTGGTATTATATGGAAATACCTACACTCATGACTCTTCATAAGTATATTGCCTTAGGTGAGAGGAGGGAGCCTATTGTTTTGGAGGCCAGTAAATCAAAGGTCAAGGTCACAGTAACCTTATATGTATATAAGGCTTCTGCACAATAACTTCAAAACCATAACACCTATGCTAATAAAGCGTCATATGTACATTGTCCTAGGTGAGAGGAGTATCCTTTTTGGGACCAATATATTTGAGGTCAAGGTCACAGTGACCTTATATGAAAATGTGCCTTCCGCCCAATAACTTCAAAACCGTAATACCCACCCTCATAAAACGTCTTAGGTACATTACATAAGGCGCTTTTGGGTTCAGTAGGTTAAAGGTCAAGGTCACCGTCACCTTATATAGAAAAATGTATTCCTCATAAATAACTTCAAAATTGAAACACCTACACGTTCAAAACTTCATTCATAAATTGCCCATGGTGAGTTGAGAAACCATAATGTGAGTAGGTCAAATTTCAAGGTCATCACCATATATGAAAATATGAATTCCACATGATAACTTCGAAACAGTAACACCTACACACATGAAATTTCATAGGTTCATCACCCTTGTTGAAAGCAGGAACCCTATTGCTTTTTGGCGTCAAAGGTCAAGTTCACTCACTTTATCTGGAAATATGAATTTCGCATGATAACTTCGAAAGCGTAACATCTTCACTTATGAAACTTAATAGGTTCATTGCCCATGTTATAAACAAGAACCCACTTTCTTTTGAGGCTAGTAGTATGTAAAAACGCATTCCAGACGATAACTTCGAAACCAGAACACCTACACTCATAAAACTTCATAGGTGCATTGCCCTAGGTGAGAGGAAATCCTTATGGTGTTTGGGGTCAGTAGGTCAAAGGTCAAGGTAACGGTGACATTTAATAAACAAACGCTTTTACAGACGCTGACTTCGAAACCATAACACCTACACTCATGCCCTATGTGAGAGGATATCCCTATTGTTTTTGGGGTCAGTAGGTCAAAGGTCAAGGGCACAGTGACATTATATGGATATACACATTCCGGACAATAACTTCGAAACCATAACAACTACACTCATGATACTTCATAGCTGCATTGTCCAAGGTGAGAGGAGAATCCCTATTGCTTTTGGCTCAGTAGGTCAAAGTCAAGGTTACAGTGATCTTATGTTGAAATACGCATTCCTCACAATAACTTCAAAACCATCGAACCTACACTTATAAAACGTGATACTTACATTGCCCTAGGTGAGAGGAGGAATTCCATTTATTGTGGGGTGTCAGTAGGTCAAATGTCAACTACACTTTGACCTTATATGGAAATATGAATTCCTCGCAGTAACTTTAAAACAGTAACACCTACACTCACAAAACTAAATGTTAGGTACACGCCGTATGTGGGAGGAGGAACCCTATTGCTTTTGGGGTTAGTAGGTCAAAGGTCTAGGTCGGCATCACCATATATAGAAAAACGCATTCCTCATATCAAATGCATGTTAATTAACCCTTGTATTCGTTAACATGTTCTATTTAGTCTTCATCAGACTTTGTCAATGTCTTTATTTGAAAACTGAAAAATGCCATATTTTGTTGATATTCTGCCTAGTGAACACTCGAGAGCCTTCAATTTTTGTTGGTAGCTTGGATGATTTGTTACCGGATTCAATCCTCCGTGGTGCCAATGTGTTTCATAGGGTGTTCTTGGGCAAGACGCTTTCCCTTAGCCTCGTCCGTCGGATGAGGACGTAAACCGGGCGGTCCCGTGTATCGGTCTATCCTCCGAGCACGTTAAATAACCATAGGAATCTATTCGATAATAAAGAGTAGGGCACGGTTCCCGGATTCCTATGTATCCTATTACTCTCTCTGGGGCGGCTCTAAATAACATATACTGTGTTGATGAGCCGTTAAAAAACATTCAATTCAATTCATTTTTTGTCAAACCTTTACCAGATTATTGATAGTAATGAAGACTCAAATGTTTGACACCAGAGTTAATGGTCCTTGACTTATTGAAATCATGCCATACTCTGCCTTGTGAATACTCGAGCACCTTCATTTTTCAGTCAAGGTTGGATTGTCTGTCCCTCATCACTTAACCCTCACAGCGGGGGTTGTCTTCCCTCATCTCTTACCCATAACCGCTGTGAGTTCGAGAACCTGTAAGTGTAATTCGAATGCAATACACATCTGTTATACTCTACCAAGGTCACAGTTCATATTGACCTCAAACCCGGGAAATGCTTTTAACATAAAACACTTAGTAAACGGGCGTATAATGCCTCGTTAGGCGGTACTCTTGTTTTCAAAATGCGTGGGGATAATGAGAGACATTTGAATATAAAGTAAAAAACTCCGCTTGATTCTGATTTCAGTGAATCTGATTTTAACAATATAACAACTGAATTGCATTGTTGTTTAACGCTTCCTTAACACGTTATACAAGGTATTTCTGGCCGCCCCAGACAGAGTGGCGAAATACATAGGAATCTTGAATCCCTGCCCCACTCTTACTATCGAATACCTGTGTTGTTGGTGCGTAATTCAAATGTTTATAGTCCCTCCGGCATAACCTCTTGGCTGTTGTGGGTGCATTGATTGTATGTGGAGATATCGGTGTCTCATCCGAAGGACTGACAAGGTGTGAAATACACTTTAGATATTTCGATAGTTAGCCCAAATTCGATCCTATTGGGTAAATGTGTGAGTGGATGATCCTATTGGGTGAATGTGTGAGTGGATGATCCTATTGGGTGAATGTGTGAATGGATGGACGAACGGGACGAACGGACGGGTGGATGGATGTTGACTTAAATTATACAGTTTTTCATCGTTGCAAATACTGTGGACAGGGACTGGATAATCTTAGTTATTTGCATTATTAGTATAAGTATGTGGTCTTATTAAGATTGTGCTTACAGAGTAATCAGGTAACATTGTGTTCATCATTTCACAAGTTTTATTTGGTTGATTAACTAAAAGTTAATTTCATAAAACTAGAACCAATTCGAAGGCCCGCCATTGAAACATTCCCACGCTTTCTTTACAGGTATGTTCACACCTTTGACCCTGTATCCATCGTTGACACTAAGAGCACAAATAATACAAATAGTACAAATAGTAAACAGTACAAAATAGTACAAATAGTACTATGTATGTTATGATTTACAGTTTGTAAATGAATACATTCTATTTAGAGTATGTGTGTATGGATCCCACTCCTTGAGTTCCACGCTGACCCTGGAGCAAAATATACTGTGTACTATCAGTATAACATTTAATTTGAGAAAGAAAGGACCCCAAATATCCTTCCCATTCCTCTCCCCCACCCCGCCCCCGCCCCGACCCACCTGCCACCTGGGAACGCCTTAGAGGTTGAAATTATGCAAATGCTTAACATTCTTTGTATTTTTCGGGGATGAGCATATATACCAAGTTTGAGTTTGTAATAATAAAATCGTATGATTTGTTGTTTATCTTTCAAAGTCGGTTATATATTAATATGAAAAAACAATGACAGTGTAATTGAATTTTAAATGTATTTGACCTTTTACACTGCCATTCCACCACCCCCAACACCAACCCCACCACACCTCCTCCAATCCGCTCTCCCTCGCTCTGCGTTATTGCTGTTACTCGCCGTTATCATGTGAGGAAGGCATATATTAAAATGTGGTTTAACTCCACTCAGAGGTTTAGAAATAGATATGGTAACAGACGGAGAGCAACCCGAAGCGTTAACAATATGGGACACCAACACGGGTCACGCCTTCGTATCTATTTTCTTACATAACCAACCTTTTCGGTGCCCCATGCCCTGATACCCAGTTGTTATCGATATATATTTTGTTCTATATCTATTACTTAAATCTACACAGTCCCTATTTTAACTGGTGAGTATGAAAATAGTTGCCGGTGTACGGGATTTGAACATCAGCCTTGAACTTGTAAGTTTTGAAGGATGTACGCTGAAGACTGCAACACGGCTATTTATTGGACTGTTGTATCATTTTTAACACTAAATAGGTATTATGTAATAACAAGCGCGCACATACAAACTCATCAAGCGCTAAATAACAAATCGAGATCTGGTTGTTTTGAGGCGAAGTATTAGTTTCATATTGGTAACATACAGTATTACATCAGGCAATGTTAATTTACACGTGCGATAAGATGGACTACATATTTATTGATCCCCTATGAGTTGCGTTCAAATATGTTAAGTTATTTTGCCTCATAATAAATGGTAGTTGGTATAGTATTTTCTCAAGTTGAGTTATAGTTTGTGGATAGAGCACCGGACTTAAAACAGAAGGTCGTGTTTTCGCGCCCCGAAAGAGGCTAACCTTTTTTTCTGTAAAAACTGCTATTACCTGTGTATAGGTACGATGTGCACTGGTCGATATATATACGGTAAATTATTTCCGGCTCTTTATTTGCTCGCTTAATTTAATACCCGATTTCGACATGAGCTGGTGAACATGAAGTTACAAATAAAGACACGCCTACAAAGAAAATATCGCTTGATATTTAGACTGTAGCTTTAAAGCCAACACCAATCAAAGAAAAGACCGTACATTAGTGATACTATTTGAAGTCATACATGTCATACGGCAGAAAGAATAGGTCATAAATGTTTTAGTTGCAAACATTTTGACACATATCATGTTTCGCATTGCAAATATCGGTTACGGTTATATACATTAATTTTAAATTTAGTTATAATATTATAAGTCTGTCACGTTCACTCTTGCATTCATTTTTGAAAATAACGTCACCGGTTGATTTAAACATATTGTATTGCCAATACGTTACATACTTAATAAAGAGTAATATCAACATTTATCACATACTTCCCTATAAATACGTCGTTTTTGAATATACGATACGACATAGACCTAGCTATTCATATCCATCAGGAATTCGTTGCCGGGCAATAAAGCCGGTCAATAAAGCCATGAAATGTCATATCACGGAAATAACCGAAATGTTCATCTCGATCCTTTTACCGGAGTTATACGGAAATGACCGATTAGTTACGATTGTATACGATTTGTCACGGGTATTGTTTGTCGTCTGCGTTTCATCACAGGTACCGGACGCGGTGTTTGGTACCCCATGGTACCCCCACCCCACATGGGGTACCCCCCACTCACCATCCCTCACTCTACAACCCAAAAAAAACAACAACATATTTTTTACATAGTAAAGGTATGCATCTTCAGTACAATAACAAATAGGTACATCCGTAGCTACGAGTGCAGGTCATCTAGAATGGGTTCGATCCCGGACATACTGGTCTCGTTCATAGCAGGAGGCATGCCATTACTAAACCCAACTGTCTTTTTGTACCGTGTTTCACGCGCTTGGATACACCAGAAGCAGAAACGTGAAATACACTGAAGTAGGACACGATGTGATTCTACATGTACCACTGCCAGCTCTCCCTATGAATGCAATAAATACTGCGTTCATCGCACAAAACACGCTTGCAAATAGTAACACCAATTAAACTATTAATCTTACTGATCGAGATACCATCCAACTTGCTGTATGGAAGCCGTAGTACGATAAGAAACAACCAGCAACTTTCGACGCTCGCTAGGAAGCCATGACAGTTTCCGTGACCCGGAAGTGCTTAGAACTGAAACTCGATATCCGCACAGCTGGTTTCTTACATCATTCAATTGCGTCGTAAAGCTCTAGAAACCAGTCCCCGGACTTAGTAAATCTTGTACATTTGAGTATATGTAAATAAAACGTGTTTTTCAGGTGAAAGATGTTTACTCTAAATGAAAAACAGGAATCTGCCCTAAGTTTGGTAATGGCAGGTCACAATCTTTTAATAATTGGCGCAGCGGGCACAGGAAAATCGTTCCTAGTGCGTGAAATTGTTCGAAGATGAGCAGATAAGGGCGTGCGTGTGTCGCTAACTTGCACCACTGGCATAGCTTGTGCCGTGTATGAACACATTCCAGTGAAAGCAAAAACGATACACCAATGGTCAGGGATTGATGATGGACGATACTCACCGTCAGAAATTAAGGAAGTACGAAACAATAACGCAAAATACGCAGAAACAGTGAATACTATTCGAAATACAGATTTGTTAATTATTGATGAGTGTTCCATGCTCAGTAAAACTATGTTCAACAGCTTGAGTGAAGTGTGTTCGTTGAAAAATGAAAAACTGCTGTTTGGTGGCATTCAACTTGTTCTGTGTGGTGATTTCTTCCAACTTCCACCTGTACCAAATCCACTTTACAACGAAGATGTCGAATTTTGCTTTACAAGCGAGTTGTTTTCCAATGTTTTACATCATAGAGTGACCCTTACAGACGTCGTTCGTCAGACCGAGTGCCAGTTTATAAAGGCAATTCAGGAGGTATCGCGTGGTACAGTGTCTAATGAAACCGCTGATTTTATAATACCTGTAATTGCCAAAAATTGTGTGATTCGTTTTTTAGTACAAGAATTGATATTTCCAAGATGCCCCGTATCTGACAGGTGTAATACGCTGCAAGGAATATTGTTGTAGCCTTTGACCGCTTCCAAGTGGGTTTGAGTGTGTTATATGGGAAAGTTTGCTAGTTAGTTGTGAGAGGTTAGTGATTTACTCACATTTACGAATCTGAGTACGTGCATGCAAGATCTTTTTGCAGCAATAAAAAAAAAGGCAATACTAGTATATGAGGTAACTGCTGTGATTTATCAAGGCCTTGACAGAGTGTTGCTTTTTAGTTTTCAGTCCGAGACAGAACAGGGATATTGCTGTCCGGGAGCACTTGCCGCTGAAATTGGCTTATGCCCTAACAATACACAAGTCACAAGGGATGACTCTTGACAGGTACACGTCTTACAAAAAAATATCTTGAAAGGGACACACAATAATCTTGATTTCGTTAAAATAATACGTAATTTTAATTGTTGCAATCTGACATTAATATTAATTATTAGAGTAGTGCAAAGGAAATTGTTTATACACAAAGATAAAGTTTTCTTGATTATTTTCAACCAATAATATCGTTCAATGTATTTTAAAAAGAACATTTATATTTTTCAAGAATTAATAGTTTTGTTTAATATATATGCTGCATGTATAAAGTTAAATGATACTGGATTAATAAACGCGGTGAAACGTCTAATGTTCGGTAAATACTGCAAGATTACCATGTGTCCCTTTAACATATAAAAGAAAAAAGATGTTACAAAGGTTGATTTTTGTCTCGCCTTTTCGAAGAAAAAAAAACATAGGTGTTGCTTTTCCGGCGGCGGCGGCGTCAACATTCGTTTTGCGTTTAGGTCATTTTCTCACAAACTGTATGCACCAGACCTTTCAAACTTTGCTTATAGTTGTATCATGGGTGGTGCATCGCAACGCGACAAAGCAAATGTGGAAGTGACCTTGACCCTTCAAGCAAAGGGCAGATAACTTACTAATTTTTAGGTTCAAGTTTTGCGTTTAGGTCATTTTCTCACAAACTGTATGCACTAGACCTTTCAAACTTTGCTTATAGTTGTATCATGGTCGGTACATCGCAACGTGACAAAGTAAATGTGGAAGTGACCTTGATCCTCCAAGTAAAGGGCAGATAACTTACTAATTTTTAGGTTCAACTTTTGCGTTTAAGTCACTTTTTCACAAACTGTATGCACTAGCCCTTTCAAACTTTGCTTATAGTTGTATCTTGTGTGGTGCATCGCAACGTGTCAAAGCAAATGTGGAAGTGACCTTGACCCTCCAAGCAAAGGGCAGATAACTTAATAATGTTAAGGTTCAACTTTTGCGTTTAGGTCACTTTTTCACAAACTGTATGCACTAGACCTTTAAAACTTTGCTTATAGTTGTATCTTGAGTGGTAAATCGCAACGTGACAAAGCAAATATGGAAGTGACCTTGACCCTCCAAGCAAGGGCAGATAACCTTATAATTTTTACCTTCAACTTTGGCGTTCAGGTCACTTTTTCACAAACTGTATGCACTAAGACCTTTCAAACTTTGCTTATAGTTGTATCTTGAGTGGTATATTGCAACGTGACAAAGCAAATGTGGATGTGACCTTCACCATCCAAGCAAAGGGCAGATAACTTAAATTGTTACATTTTCATCACTTTCTCATGAACTAGAATTATGCACTAGATGTATTAAACCTAATTTATAGCTTAATCTTTGGAAGAAAACGTATTCTATTTGACGTAGTTGTGTCTTCGTTAGTGCATTATTTTTTTAAAAACAATTTTTTTTTTTAATTTTCTTATTTCATTATTATTTATTTTTTGTGTTAACGCCAGGAAGCATTGCTGTGCCTGTTGCCTTTTTTTTTTCCGGTTCATTGATTTTTGATGGAGTTACAGCCCTTTGACATTTCTTTTTAAAATTTCTTGATTATTATTATATTTTTTTTAATTCTCTTATTTCATTCTTTTTTTGTTTTAATTTTTTTTTTGGTGTTAACGCCATGTTAGAAGGAAGCATTGCTGTGCCTACTGCATTTTTTTCCGGTTCATAGATTTTTGATGGAGTTACAGCCCAACTGACATTTTTTTTTTAATTTCTTGTCAGCGCTACTCCTCCTAAACGCCTTGTTGGATTTCGACGAAACTTGGCAGGAAGCATCGGTAAGATGTCTAGTTGTGCATATCGCGCTTTTGTTCCAGTTTGCTGATTTATGACGGAGTTATGGCACTTTGACATTTTTACTCTAAATTTTTTGTCGGCGCTACTAGTCCTAAACAGCTTGTTGGATTTTTACAAAATTTGGCAGGAAGCCTCAGTATGATGTCTAATTGTGCAAAGCATGGTATATCAATGAAATTCTGGACAAGTTCGAAAACCAGCTAGATCTAGTTAGTAACGACAGGTTATGGCCCTTGATTTGTTGAAAAATGCTATATTGTATTTTTGTATTGTCCTTTGTTAAATCTGTAGTTACTTCATTTTTTATCTGATGTTTACCATATTTGTTTAGAATGTTAATATAACCCCCCCCCCCCCACCCACCCCCAATCCCCCCTCCACCCCACACCCATTTTTATGAAATTTCATTCATAGAAGAAAGTGGGACAAATTAAAAAATGCCCATGCCAGACTAGACAAGCAGACATATTGCCCATGATTACCAGGTGAGCGATCTCAGGCCATCCTATCCTTGTTGTTTTTGCAAAGTTTTAAAAAAACTACTGATGGGAATTTTATGTCGACAACCCTTGATATAAGAGCCGTTTTAGCCAGTAGAGCGTCCACAGGCCCTCTTGGGCCTCTTGTTTTTAATAGATTGGCATTTTGTTTTTAAACGAATGCACTAAAATGTCATCTCAGCAAACGGCAAACTCGATTGTTTTTAATTACTAAAATGTTTACAAACTTTCATTTAAGCATCATTGACCTTTTTTTTTTTAAATCCAGCCCCCGTTAGGCGAGACATGTGAATCCACGGATTTCTTGTTTTATTTCATTTTATTTTTGAAATGTCTTTTCTGAAACTTGTTCATTACTTTTTTTATATATTTTGTGGGTAGTTAAAGAAAAATATTTTCAGTGTTTTTGTTTTATTATTATTATTATGTTGTCGGAGTTGTTTTGGGGTTTTATTATTAGAACTTTTATAAGAGGTAGGAGCGTAACCATGGCCGAAAGGTTAACGGCGGTGCGTTGTAAACCTTCACCTCTAAGACGAGAATCTTTGATATAACAGCCAGTTTGGACATTACAGCATCCACAGGTACTCATGGGCCTGTTGTTTCTAAATTATTCTACAAATGAATGGGAGAACTTTCTTCAAATCATACATGCTGCATGAAATAAAATAAATGTGGGCTCCATTTCCCTCATATTTGTGTACATGTATCTGTAAATGTCGGGGTGGGGGTGTGGGGAGGGGTTTGGGACTGAACCAACAGAGCTATTGCCACAGTCCAGTGCGAGGACTGTTACAGCTGAATATGTTTCATATGCTACCCTTCCGATACATTTCTATATGTTCGTTTTGCTTTCTTTTCATCAGTGTTGAAGTGGACTGTGATGGAATATTCAAGCCGGGGCAGCTTGTTGTGGCTATAGGCAGGGCAAGAACCAGTGCAGGACTCAGAGTAATCAACTTCAGTCCAAGGGCTTGCATGCAACATCAGGACACAGTGACAACCTTTGTCCAAATTGACTCTGAAGAACCATCTGAAGACATGAGTTGTTGCCAAGTGCGCACAAGGTAAAATTTCAAAAATATGAAATTGCTTACCTAGCATTTGATGACTTTAATGGTGTTCTTCTCACTGACTGGGGTAGTTTTTTTTCTTTTCACAGCCGATTTCTTTGGGATGCAGTCAAACAGCAGTGCCGCATCACGGGCTTTTCCATCATTTCCTTTAATGGATACCGTTTTGTGTCCAAGCACAATGCTGTTCAAAGTTCGCCTGTATTGTAGGGCATTTGGATTGCTATTGGCACCGTTGTAGGTCGATCTCATTTGATTGAACGTATTTTCAACTACGTCAGAGTTTATCAGAGCAGGTGTTATACACATAGTAGTACCCTTCTTCAGAACAAGTTCACATAGTTTCAGGAAGCCAATTAAACATGCGTGTATACCCTCGTGACAGTGATATGACATTAGTTCTATTTTTTTTGTCTTTCGCTGAATGTTCTTCGTTTGGATGAACTGCGGATTCCCAAGTCAGAAACCAGTCATTAATTTCCCGTATTTCATGCAGTCTTTCGTCCTCAGTGGATCTCACAGGTCTCATACCCTAAAACATTTCGATGAGCTTTGATGTTTGTCTTAAAAATTCAATTACGCCGTCAAGAACACAGCCTTTTGATGCAAGATACAGTTTATACTGTAACATCAAATGCAGCATATCATTGTTCAGCACTTCATCTGCAAGATGATTCCTCATTTTGGACTGAGTGGAAGGAAACAAATGCTCGTTAGTCAGTTTTTTGTGCAACTGCACAGCATTTGTCTTGTCCCAGTGGAAGCAATCAGTGAACATCTGCCATTGAACAGTGTGTGACGATGGTAATGTTAGTAATCTGGTACTGGTTTTGAGAACACCGCTTTTCAATACATTATTTCTAAAAAAATTGATGACATGAGACACATCCATCATAAATATCATAGAACCCAGATTGCATGGACATGGTGTTGTGAATGTAGTTGATGACTCACCGATGTTATACTTCATGAAGGATCTATTTGACTGCGCTCCATCCATACATGTATACACGATATTAAATCCAAACATCTGTAGTTCATCCACAGCTTCCCAAAATAGGGTATACAACTCAGGTGCCTGAATACCATCTGTTATAAAGTGAGCAAAGGGAAAGCGAAATCCACTAATGCCCAGGAATACCATCTGAAGAGCATGAGTACCAACAGTTCTTTCATTCTTTCCAGTCCTTAACACGTGACAAATATGTCCTTCTTCCCCAACTTCGACTAACCCTGACAATTCGACCATATCACCGCTCTTACTTTTTTGAATATCAGACTGTATGCTCATCTCATCGAGAAGTATACCTCCTGTCCACCCGGCGTCTGGTAAATGTCTTCACATAGCCTCTTCATGCATTCATTTGAAGACATCTTTATCAAACCCAACTTCTTGCTTTACTCTGTTCTTATATAAGACTAGCATTGATGCTGATGGAAGTAGTAAAGATTTACTGTCTCTAAAAGCTTCGTAAGACTGGGGACTACGACAGTACCACTGGAGACATACAGCCGTTACACTTATACTCCACCTTCTACCTTTCGGATCTCGAATAATGTTTTGAGCTTGACTTAAAAGAATTTCTATCATTTCTTCAGTGGCATTTGGGAATAATCTTTTGATGTCTTCTTCTGTTGCTTTTCCGGTTTTAGTTTCACTTTTGCTATGTTGGTCTTCATTATCTTTTAAATTTAAATTTTCTTTGTTAACTTCAGTTGTAGGTTCCCCGAAAGTCATCTTTTGACATTTTCTGCATGTATTGCTTACCGAGTTCACTGGTACAATTTTATTACAAATAACTGAACGAATCTTTCTTTCTTGTGTCTCATGTGACTTTAATGTCTCCACTGTATGAAATCTGCTGACTACAACTGATTTGGTAATTGCCACTGCCTCACATAGCTTAAGCTTTTTAAACGGAAGCACATAAAGCTGTGATACTGTCCCGACACATTCAAAGTCATCCTTTATGTACAAACTTGCTAGGTCAACCTTTAGGCCACTGATTTCTAATGTCCATTCCTTGGTCTTAAAAAATGTAACTGTTTTATATAGTTTCCATTGATCTGAATATCACATTCAATATCACAAGAAAGTTTGCTTTCATTTTCATCTTTTACGATGAATTCAGATGTAAGAAATTGTTTTATCTCACTTAATCACTGAAGATTTCTGGGCGCTCAGCTGCTTTAAAGCAATCCCTTTGTACACTGTACGGGTAGTGTCATTCCTGTAGAGTCGTTGTTTAATTGTATTCGGGTAAATTGTCATCAAATGTTCAACAAATACCCTCTTCCCAATGCTGACAGTGTTACCAGACTTCAGCATTTCGAAATGGAATGCTTCATACAGGGTATTAACCTCAATTTCTTCATCCCTGTCTTCTTTAACTCTAGTCAATAGCCTGTAAGAGAAAAAGGATATGAGTTTTGATAAGAATGTGATAAAACTATTAAAGGCACACATGTCAGTCTTCATTTGTTAAAAATTCACGGCTGCTGTTTAAACCTTCTTTCTAAAAGGACAGGCCTAATGTCGCCCTGTACCATTCGATTAGCAGTAGCATATTAAACATACAATATATAGCGGAAATACGCACCCTGCATTTCATTTTCCTTTCAGTATATATAGAACTTAGTGTGCAGTACATACAATATATAGCAGAAATACCCGTGATGCGTTTCTTTTTTCTTTCAGTATATGTATCTATATAACAAAATCTTTCCTTTTTGCCACAGCTTTCGACCTAGCGGTCTTCATCAGCGGCGTTTATTTGTTGTATATCTATATATATACTTTATTCCATTGCAGACTGGAACAGGCTACAGATTTTTACACAGTTCAAGATATGTTAACGTATGCTGTTGATGCAGACATTGATATCAATTGTGAAGAAGAATTTGATGAAGAGTTTGATAACATTATTGAAGCAATGAATTTCAAAGACAATGAAATAGAGTTACCGCAAGAACTGGATTTAGACATGATAATAGAGAAATTGAAAACAAAAGAAGTTTTAACTCCTTTCCAGTACAAAACTAACTCTATTTTGAATAATTTAGACACATTCAAATACACACAATTTTGCCAGAGAGAATACAAACAAATAGTATTATTAACCGACAGAATGAAATTTGAGGGACCTGTCAAATGTAAAAACCTTGGGCAGTTCTATACATCTATTCATGAACATCATAACAGTGCTGAGTTTATTATGAATTGTATGTTACTGTTTGAAAATGAATCTTTCACAGCAGAACACAAACATATCTGTTTTAATATATCAGTAGAACTCAGAAAATTTGTATTAAGCAAGAGATCTGAAGTATACCCATCATCAGCAAGAAATGTATCTGAAAGATCTGTTACGAATGCATCCCGGGCGAGGATAATATATATTGCTGGCTATTGCATAGCTAAAATTCGGTATAAGTTGCTAAACAAAAAGAAAGCTCTGCGGTATTCAAAAACTGTCGAAGGACAACAGAGCGATGATGAAGCTGTGCATGCAACAAGAGTAATAACTAACTTACGAGAGGATGAACAGTTTATTCTTGGCAATAGCATTGAGCCGGAGTCATTGTGAGTATGATACCACAAGGAAGCAAAATGTGAATAGAGGACTCACCAACATTTCTGACGAATTGTTCAATTTTTTCATAAAACTGTCACAAATATGCCTGAATTTGATGAACAGTGAAAACTTTAACAAATGTGGAAGTACTTTTTTTGAATCCTGTTAACAAAAAATCACCGAGAACATGGACCTATTTCAATGTTTTTCCAGTGAACTTGAAATTGATAGTGTGGGGGGAAAAAGTGAACTTTCAGTTAGAGAAGGAAATGTTGATAAGCAGAAAATAATAAGTACCATTTTTCAAAAAATTATAAAGATGTATTTGCTTGTACTGTTTGGACAGTTCCGAAAAGACCTCTTAGAAATTTACCACATTGAGAAGAAAATGGCCCACAGAAAACAAATCCGTGTGCCAAAACCTGCTGGTATAAAAACATCCAACAAATTGAAACTGACTAAAAATGAAGGAGATGTAAGTACAGAATGTGATGAGGAAGTAGAAGAAAAGTGTGGAATAAGGAGAAAGCGAAATAATAAAACAAAAAAAGTGTCACCATCATCACATAGTCCAAAACTTCAGTCTGCTGAGACAGAGACATCTGACACTAATTCTACTCAGCCTGTGACATCTGAAACAAATTCTCCTTTGTTCGGTGCTTCACACACCGTAAGTGCACAGGACGCTCAATGTCCTAAAGCTGGCACATCACAAACTCATTCTCCTTTGCCGAGTGCTCAGCAAGAGTTAGATGAGGACAGCGATACATTATGTAAAAAATGTTGGACAAAAGACAGAGACACGGAATGGATACAGTGTGATAATTGTGGTTGTGCTGGTTTGAGACATCACATGAAATGGAAGAAGTTTCAAAAAAGGGGTCTGTTTTTAATTGCAATGAATGTTTATAAAGGACT
Source organism: Cyrtodaria siliqua (assembly GCA_037043455.1). Taxonomy (NCBI): domain Eukaryota; kingdom Metazoa; phylum Mollusca; class Bivalvia; order Adapedonta; family Hiatellidae; genus Cyrtodaria; species Cyrtodaria siliqua. The sequence goes on from JAWPHD010008066.1 coordinate 36,743, forward strand.
TTACCATGTAACTATAGCCATTTTGAGTGATTTGTTCTACATCAGTATATGCAGCAGTATTCTATTCTATTCTATGCTGAATTTGTTTGTTTTTAAAACACAGGTGTTTCTTCGCATGTAATGCACATGTATCAACATGTATACTGTTTACAAAAGACTGGTATCCAGATTTACCCTTTAAAATATATGCAGTGCAGGGCGTCAGCAAATTTATCCGATAACCACTTCCGGGTCACGGAAACTGTCATGGCTTCCTAGCGAGCGTCGAAAGTTGCTGGTTGTTTCTTATCGTACTACGGCTTCCATACAGCAAGTTGGATGGTATCTCGATCGGTAAGATTAATAGTTTAATTGGTGTTACTATTTGCAAGCGTGTTTTGTGCGATGAACGCAGTATTTATTGCATTCATAGGGAGAGCTGGCAGTGGTACATGTACAATCACATCGTGTCCTACTTCAGTGTGTTTTACGTTTCTGCTTCTGGTGTATCCAAGCGCGTGAAACACGGTACAAAAAGACAGTTGAGTTTAGTAATGGCATGCCTCCTGCTATGAACGAAACCAGTATGTCCGGTTTGGTACCCCATGGGGGTGGGGTACCATGGGGTACCAAACACCGCGTCCGGTACCTGTGCGTTTCATTAGTTACTTCATGCTGTTTTCGCGGCAGATTCCTGGCTATATAATCATTATCCGTGGATAAAATAAACACTTATGACAATACACCTTGAGTAGAAAATTTCAGATTCAATGGAATTCATTTTCAATAAGATTTCGGACAAAAATAAATGTTGTGGAACACTTACGTGACATAAATAAGCCCATCAGAATGGACTAGATCTAAACCTCAAGTATATGATAAATAGAATAAAAAATTGTATTTTCATAGCACACCCTATATCAGGCCCTCGACCCATATCAGCCCTCGAGCTAAAGCTCTCGGGCTGATATAGCGTCTCAGGCATGATATAGGGTGTGATATGAAAACCCATTTATTATTCTCTATGTCTTGCATAAGCATTTACAAGCTCCGTTTACTTGCAATGAAACAGGCAACGTCAATATTCGCTCTTATTGCATGTGCATGCATATATAGTAACAAAAACGGCTTGTTGTTCCGTGTAATACAGGCATTGTCTCTACGAGCAAAGTTTGCATCACATGATGCACACATTGAGACAGTAAATGACCAAAAATCGAACATATTGACTCACCTTGGCGACGTTTCGCCTTGTTTTCTCGCCATTTTGTACACATTCAACCAATAGCCCTGCCTAAACAGCGACATAAACCTCTACACGTTCACCCACCATGTTAATAGTATTTCTATGAGCATGCGCATTGTGTATTTTTAATATTGGTATGTCTGTTCAATTAGACAAATGTAAGTGTGTATACTAATATATTTATGACTCCACCTGCAACCCCGCAACACCATCCTCACCCTCGATCAAAACACTCATAGCTTGAAATATATTTAATTATGTCGATCATTCGGATCAATGTTTAATACTGTGGTTAGCTCGACTATTATATTCGAAGAATAAGAGAGCTTATGTAATCACCCCGGCGTCGGCGTCGGCGTCGGCGTCGGCGTCCCACATACAGGTTTGCGTGTAAGCTGTGTTTACAAGTCTATATCTCTTACGTTTCTTATCCTAGCACAACCAAATTTGGCCATGGGCTTCCTAATAGCATTATCTTAAGAGCTGCATAAGCAATTTTGGTTCCTGTAATCCATGGGCTCTCATCGAACCCAAATAATGATAGCCCATAAAATGTGTCCCATTTCACATCAAATTTTGCGTGTAAGCTGTGTTTACAAGTCTATATCTCTTACAATTCTTACCCTAGCACAACCAAATTTGGTTTAAACATATTTTATTTCAAAGATAACGCATTATACAATTGTAACATGATGCGTTATCTTTGAATTGTAAGAGATATAGACTTGTAAACACAGCTTCCACGCAAAATTTGATGTGAAATGGGACAACCAAATTTGGCCAATAGCTTCCTTATAGCATTATCTTAAGGGCTGCTTAATTAATTTTGGTTCCTGTAACCCCTGTGCTCTCATGGAACCCAAATTCTGATTAAAGTATGTCTATTTCACATCAAAATGTGCGTGTAAGCTGTGTTTACAGGTCTATATCTCTTACATTTCTTGTCCTAGCTAAACTAAATTTTGGAATTGGTTTCCTTATAGTATGTTGTAAAGGGTTGGGTAAGTAATTTTGTCTTCTGCAAATTCTGGGCTCCCATGGAACCCAAACTGTGATGGCCCATGAAATATGCAATAAAGGCAGATCTAGGTTTGCATATAAGCATGTAATATATCTATAATTTTGGTGTGTGATTTCTTATAGCATTATGCATCTTATTCATACTTCACCCATATTGGGGCATGGGCTCCCTCCTCCCCTCTCCCCCCGCCCCCACTCACCCCCTCCACACAGGTTTTTTTTATTTTTACTTTCTGTTTTACATATTTCTTTGTTGTTTTAGTCAATTCTTACACACATATGTTGCACCCTCCTCCCCCACCCACCCCTGCCTCCCACTCACTTGAAACTCTATTTTTTTTATACATATTTCTGTGCTGTTTTACTCAATTCCTACACATATATGTTGCCACTCCCCCCCCCACCCCCACCAAATCCCCGCCTCTCACCCCATACCCCCCCCCCCCCCCCACCAATTGAAACTGTATTTTTGTATTTTACATATTTCTGTGTTGCTTTTGTCAATTCTTACACATGTTGCCCCTCCCTGCCCACTGCCACCCCTCCCCCACCACCACCCCACCCCGCCCCACCACACACTCGAAACTAGAATTTTTTTTATTTTTTTTTTACACATTTCTGTGTTGTTTTGGTCAATTCTTACACATAGCTTCTTACATACATATGTTGCCCCCTCCACCCCCTACCTCCTGCCCCCCCCCCCCAACCCCCACCCCAACACACACACACACTCGAAACTTTTTTTTTTTACATATTTCTGTGTTGTTTTGGTAAATTCTTACACATAGCTTCTTACACATATATGTTGCTCCCTCCCATCCCCACCTCCTGCCCGCTCACCCCCACACACACATTTTTTACATATTTCTGTGTTGTTTTAGTCAATTCTTACACATAGCTATGTTGCACGCACCCCCCCCCCCCCCCCCCCCCCCCCAACCCCCACCACCAACCACCACCCCACACGCTCGAAACTGGAATATTTTTATTTAATGTTTATTGTTTTTTACATATATCTGTGTTGTTTTGGTAATTCTTACACACAGCTTCTTACACATATATGTTGCCCCCTCCACCCCACTCCAGCCTCTCCACCGCACCCACCATCCACCCGCCACCACTAGAAACTCGATTTTGTTTATTTTTTTTTACATATTTTTGTGTTGTTTTAGTCAATTCCAACACATATATGTTGCCCCCTCATTACCCCCCCCCCCCCCACCCCTGCCTCTCACCCCCCCCCACCCCACACCCCCACTTGAAACTCATATTTCTGTGTTGTTTTAGGGCTATTGGTTGAATGTGTTGTTTTAGTCAATTCTTACACATATATGTTGCCACTCTCCCCCACCCACACCCCGCCTCTCACCCCTCCCCCCCCCCCTCAATTGAAACTGTATTTTTTCTTATTTTAATATATTTCTGTGCTGCTTTTGTCAATTCTTACACATGTTGCCCCCTCCCTCCCCACTGCCTCTCCCCTCCCCCGCCACCACCTCCCAACCCCCGCCCAACCACACACTCGAAACTAGAATATATATAAAAAAAAATACATACTTCTGTGTTGTTTTAGTCAATTCTTACCCATAGCTTTTTACATATATAAGCTGCTCCCTCCAACCCCTACCTCCTTCCTCTCCACCCGCCCCACCCCCACCCCACCACATACACACACTCGAAACATTTTTTATTTTTTTTACATATTTCTGTGTTGTTTTGGTAAATTCTTACACACAGCTTCTTACACATATATGTTGCTCCCTCCCATCCCCCTGCAGCTCACCCACCCCTCCACCACCACCCCCACACACACATTCGAAACTTTTTTTTATTAATATTTTTTTTTTACATATTTCTGTGTTGTTTTAGTCAATTCTTCACATAGCTATGTTGCACGCACCCCCCCCCCCCCCCCCAATCCTCCACCCCCTCCCCTACCACCCACACGCTCGATACTGGAATATTTTTATTTAATGTTTATTGTTTTTTTACATATATCTGTGTTGTTTTGGTAATTCTTACACATAGCTTCTTACACATATATGTTGCCCCTCCACCCCAATCCCTGCATATCCACCCCAACCACCCCCACATCCCCCCCCCCCCCCCCCCACTTGAAACTCTATTTTTTTTTGTATATATTTCTGTGTTGTTTTAGTCAATTCTTTCACATATATGTTGCCACTCCCCCCCCCCCCCCACACCCCTACCCCGGCTCTCACCCCCCTCTCCCCCCAATTGAAACTGTCTTTTTTGTACATATTTCTGTGTTGCTTTTGTCAATTCTTACACATGTTGCCCCCTCGCTCCCCACTGCCTCTCCTCCCCCGCCACCAACCCACCACCACCTCCGCCCCACCACACACTCGAAACTAGATTTTTTTTTTTTTACATCTACTTTGCTCCCTCCTATCCCCACTCCCTCCAAACCCTACCCCCCACACACACATTCGAAACTTATTTTTATTATTTTTTTTTACGTATTTCTGTGTTGTTCGAGTCAATTCTTACACATAGCTATTTTGCACGCACCCCCCCCCCCCCCCCCCCCCCAACTCCACCCCTTCCCCTACCACCCCACACGCTCGAAACTGGAATATTTTTATTTAATGTTTATGGTTTTTTACATATATCTGTGTTGTTTTGGTAATTCTTACACATAGCTTCTTACACACATATGTTGCCCCCTCCACCCCACTCCCTGCCTCTCCACCCCAACCCCCCCCCCCCCCTACCCGACCCCCGCCACAAGTAGAAAGTCGATTTTTTTTTTTTTTTACATATTTCTGTGTTGTTTTTGTCAATTCTTACACATAGCTATATTTCCCCCCCCCCCCGCCCCGCCACCACCACCACCCCACCACCCCTACCCCTCCCCACAATCCAACCCCACTCGAAATATTTTTATTTTGTTTTACTATATTTCTGGGTTGTTTTGGTCAATTCTTACGTAGCTTCTTGCACATATATGTTGCCCTCCACCACACCCCGCCTCTTCCCCATCCCCACTCAAAACTCGATTTTTTTTTTTTGTCTACATATTTTTGTGTTGTTTTGGTGAATTTTTTTACATAGCTTCTTACACATATATGTTGCCCTCATCACCCCACTCCCCACACCACCCACCCCCGCCTCTCCTCCACCCCACCCCACACCGTCACTCAAAACTCAAATTTCTTTTTTTATGCCCCCGAAGGGTGGCATATATTAGTCGCACTGTCTGTCCGTTCGCGTGTACATTTTGTCCGCTTCATAACTCTGACAATAATAGACGGATTTTCAAAAAACTTTGCACAATTGCTCACCACAACAAGACGACTTGTCGCGCACAAAATCCGTTCGTCTGTACAATCGTGTCCGCTTCATAACTCTGACAATACTCTACGGATTTTTAAATAACTTCGCACAATTGCTCACCACGACAATACGTTTTTGTCGCGCACAAAATCCAGGTTCGTGGCTCCAAAGTCAAGGTTACACTTAGAGGTCAAATGTCAAAATCCGTTCGTCTGTACAATCGTGTCCGCTTCATAACTCCGACAATAATGGACGGATTTTCAAATAACTTCTCAAAATTGCTCATCACAATAAGACGACTTGTCGCGCACAAAATCCAGGACCGGGGCTCCAAGGTCAAGGTCACACTTGCAGTTCATAGGTCAAATACAGGTACGCAATTTCGTGTCCGGACCGTAACGTCACAACCCCTGCAGGGATTTTTAAATTACTTGGCACAAGTGATCACCATAACAAGACGATGTGTCGAGCGCAATACCCAGGTTCGTACCTCAAAGGTCAAGGTCACACTTGCAGTTCATACATCAAAAACAGTTACGCATTTTCATGTCCGGACCGTAACGTCACAACCCCTGCAGGGATTTTTAAAATAGTTGGCACAAGTTATTATCATAACAAGACGATGTGTCCGTGCGCAAAACCCAGGTCCGTACCTCAAAGGTCAAGGTCACACTTGCAGTTCATAGGTCAAAAACAGGTACGCAATTTCGTGTCCGGACCGTAATGTCACAACCCCTGCAGGGATTTTTAAATAACTTGGCACAAGTGATCACCATAACAAGACGATGTGTCGTGCGCAAAACACAGGTCTTCAAGGTCACACTTGGAGGTCAAAAGTCAAATTGTATCCGGTCAATAACTCTGGCATTCATGGACGGATTTTCAAATAACTTGGCACAAGTGCTCACCATAACAAGACGATGTGTCGCGCACAATATCCAGGTCTGGCCCCAAGGTCAAGGTCACACTTAGAGGACAGAGGTCAAATCGTGTCCGGTCAATAACTGTTGCATGCCTGGACGGATTTTCAAATAACTTGGCACAAGTGCTCATCACAACCAAACGACGTGTCATGCACAAAATCCAGGTCCATGGCCCCCAGGTCAAGGTGTTACTTAATTATTATTTTTCATTTATTTCTTAACTTTTATGTGATTTATTTTATTATTTTTTTTATTTATTTTTTAATAATTTTAATTTTTTTAATATTTGTTTTAAATTTTATATTTTTTATTTTTATTTTTTTGAATTATTATGTTTTTTTTTATAGTTTTTTTTATTTTTTTTGTTTTTTTTATTATTTTGTTTTTTATTATATTATTGATATATTTTTATTTGTTTTGTTTCAACGCGATATAAAGAAAAGAAAACTCTCAAAACTCGATTTTCTTTATTCGAGACTCGATTTTCTCTACTCGAAACTCGATAATGTCAACTCGGAACTCGATAATGTCAACTCGGAACTCGATTTTCATTACTCGAAACTCGATTTTCTCTACTCGAAACTAGATAATGTCAACTCGAAACTCGATATTTTCAATTCGAAACGAGAAAGTCAACAGGTCGACTCAAAAACCGATAATGTACGGAAGCTTATTAATATCTCGAGTTTTTATGATATATCGATATATGTATTTCGACAAAACACGAGGTAATTCAATCAATGCTAAACAAATACATTGAAAAGGTTCTTTATTTTATAATAAATCGTTTTTAGTGAACTTGACATTATTTTATTTTCTTTATACAAGGTTTTATCCATACAATTTTATGGATAAATCCTTGCTTTATATTGAGTTGAAACAAAACAAATACAAAATATATCGATACAAAGGAACTCGACGTAATGAGTAGTATCTGTATTACACGAGATATTTATCTGATATACACGAGATATTTATTTCAAACTATGTACAGTTTTGTCGATTTTGTGAAATAAATATGTCGATTTAAAATCTAAAAAATGATAAAAGCCATTCGAGTTTTAATGAAATCAAATTTACACCGGAATGATTAGTTAGCCCTGGTCATCCGGCCTGCTTCTGATTTCTTTGCTACGCTTTGTTATGTGTATTCTGGTCTCGGACAGCCAATCGTATAATGTATATAGTATATATGTCTTACTTGCAAATCTCGGTCTGGGCGGATTAGGTCGATTAAAAAACCCACCAGCGATTAGCCTACTGAATTCGCCATATTTTCACGCCAATAAAAGCAGGGAGTACGTTATAAGTGAACGTTTGCATGACGTTATGTTATGAGGTTTCTAGGCCTAGAAAGCAACTAAGCTAGTACCGAATGACTTGGCAGAAGCCAGAGTAACAAGAGAATAAACCATTAATGGTATAAAAATGAAGACAAACAAATAAAACGTAACCATCCCTTTCAGGATTTAAAAAGTGACTTAGATCAATCATCGATCATACCTGTATTTCAGTATGACCTCATTTTGAGGTGTCAACATTTTTAAAGAAGCTTTACTCTAGACTTGGTCAAAAAGCCTGATTTGATTTCTTCTCTACGCTATGCTATACGGATTCAGCCAGGGGGAAAACAGCATAAAGGTCTGGGGGGAAATAGACGGTTGAAATTGCCACTAAAAATGGGGAGATTTTTGAGAGATTTTGTGTAAAAAAGGCATATTTCATGTTAATTAAACGTTTTGAAATTTAAAATGTCTTACTTTTAACTTATGAGAAGCAGCACGTGATGGTATCTTAACTGTTGGGTTATGCTGTAATTGACGAAATTTATACTTTTGTTATTTTAAAATAAATTGACTGTAATCTATTATTGCTTAATTTAATGTTATCTTATTTATTTATCTACCCAAATTCTCTTTCTCCCCCTCCACCACCTATAATAAAATGCAAAATTTAGGACTTTTATTTGATTTGATTTAGTTAATACTGTGCAATTGTTTTGTATTGTTAATCATCAAATTCGATTTTCTGTTATCTTGTTATAAGACCCCTACCCCCACCCCCCACCCTCCACACACACACACACACACCCCTACCCCAACCCAACCCTACCCCTCTCACAGTCATGTAGCTTTATTTACAACATAATATCATGCAAACTTTAACTTGTATGACAAATGGGCGAATACAGTTGGCGCTTTATTTGGACTTATATACCATAGACCGATATTTGCCAGTAAGATGCATGATATCGTCTGCAGAGCAGTCCAGGTCCAGTGAAAGTCAGGAGTGACATGGGGCTCCTATTGGCTGTTTCCCATTTGTTAGAGGTCCCAGTTGAATCCCACTGAAGCGCAAGGCTGTCTGTGGTTGAATTTCTAGATGTCTAGAGCCCTATCCAAAGTGCAAATGTTTTACCCCAAACCCACCCCACACTGATGTAGCTTTATTTACAACATACCATTATGCAAACGTTGACTTCTATTTTAATAAAAAACGGGCGAATATAGTCCGCTAACCGCTAGTGGGCTCTTTAATCGGCCTAATCTACCCAGACCGATAGCTGCAAGTAAGACATATACGACATATACATCATACGATTTACGACGTTGCGTTGTAAACCTTCTCGCCTCTCACCGCTGCGGGTCCGAATCCCACTGGGAGCTCGACTTGTTTGTTAGGAAGTGTCGATTCTTACGGATGGTGGAGGGGTGTACATTACTGGTTCTACCCAGGCAAAGGGAATGGTTTGCCTGAACCTTAACAAGAAAAGTATAACGCATGCGTTATATGTAGACGATTTTTAATAATGGATTAGTTTGGTTAGTTTGTGGAGGCTTTGTTCAAGTCACATACCTGTAGTCGTCGTTATGGAGATGACAGGAAGGTAACGTGAAGAATTAGAAGATACTGTATGAATACAGATAAGTTTTTATTTGGTCTTAGATATACATTATTATACATGTTAAAGGGAACATATTCAAGTATTTTCAATTAAACGATTTACACCTGAGCTATTACAAAGGGAATTTCAGTGACCATGCTACAATATAATATTAAAGTCATATTTACTTAAATTTTACAAGTGATTATCATATGGGCCCTATTTATGTTCATGTTTTAGTTGTATTCCGACTCAAAACCGCTTCAGAGTTGCCGTTAAGGCAATCAACTTTGCATTTTAAACGAGTGATCTAATAGAAAATATTTAATGTCTTTAGGTCTTTACTTCATTATAATACTCAAATATAAATTGGTGCCGAAACGTCTAGGGTAAAAATTTAAATAGATGCCGAAATGGTTTGATGCCGAAACGTCCAGGTGCCGATTCGTCTAGGTGTCGAAATGGTTTTGTGCCGAAACGTCCTGAATCGATCTTGATCACACAGACGCAAAAACTTGAGAATTGTCTGCATTTATTAATAAGCATTTCTCATGTACTGATTGAACCCTGCTTTAATAAGACTAATATACTATATACGCAATAGTTTTCGGACGACCGAGGCTAATCGTTTCCGTTAGCTCGAAATGTTTTATCGACATATTTATATCACATAATCAACAAACTGTACATAGCTTGAAATAAATATCTCGTGTATCTCCTGTAATACAGACAATACTCATTACGTCGAGTACCTTTATATTAATATATTTTTATTTGCTTTGTTTTAAGGCGATATAAATAAATTAAAAGCATATTAAGTTCACTAAAAACGGTTTATTGTAAAACAAAGAACGATTGTAACGTATTTGTTTTGCATTTATTGAATTACATCGTGTTTTGTCGACGTAAATATATCGATTTATAGATGTATATCATAACAACTCGAGTTATTTCAAATTGAGAAAGTCAATATAAACCAACAAGACGAGGCACGAATACGCTTACGTAATAATGTCATACTGTGACTAGATTTTAATATTCTGTAAACAGATTTAACCGTCAACACATAATAGTTCTTATCTAGAAACAACCAAGCTCTGTTTTTCGCAGCTACCTGTGACTATGTTATGTGAGTGGGCAAGGGTGATTGCCACCGGACCTCCATAGTAAGGGATTGGTCTCGGTTAAATTTCAGTCTGGCTTCAGGCCTGTCACACGTCACAAGCCCCACTCCTCGCCCCTAAATGCGTGAGTGCGCATGTAAGTGTTTAGTGTTTACCCTACTTTTTAAACCAATCAGATGGCTCAGGATTGCAAATACTGGTTTACTGTATCTCGCCTGACTGCGCTTCCGCACCCATCTGTCTACTCGTTTACAACCGGACTATTTCGAGTGATCATCGAGTACAAATAGGTGCCTTCGTTTTTTCTTGTTTAAACAAAAATATATTTGTCTTTAGTTATCTACTATAAATTGCTTTATTATTTAAAACCGTAAAAGTTACATATATTCACGATCTAGAGTCTTAAACATGTATATAGTACAGGAAAATAGTCCCCATCTCTTTACCGCCTTCACTAACGAAAATTCGTTAGTGTTGTTCCAACTCGGATTTTCTCCACTCGAAACTCGATATTCTCTACTCGAAACTCAATCTTTTCTACTCGAATTTCTCTACTTGAAACTCGATATTTTTTTTACTTGAACTCGAATTTCTCTATTCGAAACGCGACACTCGAAGAAAAGAATTCCTTGATTGTGGCTTAATAATGATTACATATGTATTCAAATGTGGTAGTCTGTGCAATTTTGTATTTGTTTTCTACTAATGTCCGAGCTTCAAGGAAACCAATGTTCTTAGTATATTTCAGTTTAAGTATGTATTTTTCTTTCTTTTTTTCAGGTTGGGCACTCTTTGGATTTTGCAAAGTGTAATTAATACATTTTGTTCCAACGTTCTTCTTGTGGACATGTCTTCATAATGGCCAAACCTTTGACTTTGCAACATCTCGGTGTCATGATTTGGAATATAAACATCGACACAAAGTTGGAGATATGCAACCATCAGCATGGGTGACATTGCCGGGGTAGGAAAGGTGAGGACGATTGTAAATGTCTGGATTATTTTTGTGTTTCTATATACCTAAATACCAAGTGCCTTATAACTCTGGTATTCATTGTATACGCAAGGAATGGTCGACTGAAATTATTGTTTCACCACTTAAAGCTCTAACCGTTGGACGGGTTCTGTTTAACACAATAAGTAACACATTTTAACGGATGGTAAATACTTCAAAGAGTACCATGTTCGTTTTTAAAATTACCTTTAAATCCTGGCCATATTCAATGATTTCTCTTTCCTCGTCCGTCATGAGGCTACACCAACTGTCATCATCAAATATGTATTTTTCGTACGCACATAGGTTGGTAATCTGGTACACGTCGTCTAAAAAATGAGAGGATGGGAAGAGGAAAGTTTCTTAATAGATAGATTCTTTATTTCCCCCAATGTACAGGAGAGCATATACATATAATTGTAACATATAATACAAATTCAAAATGTAACAATAGCAAACGTTAACATATATATATCATGGAACAATACTATATACACCCAACAATACATATCGAGTAATGATTATTTTACAGTTAGACTAAACATGAGTACAGAATTTAAAATAAATAGGTTCGAATCCGCCAGAACACAATAGGTTCACACCTTTTTCCTATACAATATATAATATTAAACATATACGAATGCTAGTAACGTACAGATTTTACGTTACAGAAGGATCATCGGAATTATTTTATTGTATATGAATTCTAATGTTCTACAACCGAGCGGATAGCACGGTGGACTTGAAACCGGATGACCGATGTTTAAGCCTTACCGTCACCACTGAGTTTAGTCGGTGTGTACTTGGACAAAACTCTTTCTCGTAACCTCGACCATCATATGGGGACGAAATCCTTGCGGTCCTATTGTCCAAGTACGTTAAAGAACCTTAGGAATCTGTTCGACAGTAACAATATGGCGTATTTCCGGATTTTTATGTATCCCCACTCTATGGAGCGGCTCTAAAATTACTGTATTGATGAGCCGTTTAACAACATTCAAATTCGAATTGTCTGCAGGCCTATAGGATTGTAGAACATTGTCGGTATGTGAATGTATGTGTCGTAAACCTTTTAAAATGTATCTTTAGTGGTATTTAGTTGAATTTGGTTTCCGAAAGTTCTAGATTCGAATCCGCTAGGAAGTGGTTTAAGATAATATTGTATATTTAATACTGAACGTATAGCTTCAACATTTCGCATACGTGACAGAAACGATTTCGTAAAACTCTTGGACACCTTTGCATCCCGAAGCTTTGTGACTAAACCTCATTCATTTTATATAATTAAAAATAAAAACCTATGCTAGCCTAAAACAGCATCCGAACATTGTGTCAGTAAATGAGTCCTCCGTATATTAATAATTCAATTGAGCAAGTGAGATTAATACTAAACATACCTTGTGTCAGCGACTCGTTAAGTCCAAGCCTATTTCTAATCGACTCGGCAACCGCTAAATATGATTGTGTCTTATGAAAGTCCTGAAGTTGCTGTAAGTTAGCAACGCTGTCTTCGACCTGTTCTTCGTAATTTTTACAATCTTCATAAAAGCGAATTGTGCTGTCGTTGATTTCGTTCAGGTGCGCGCCCATCTTTGGAAATTGTTTCGAAAGTCCATCGTAGAAGTATTTTGAGCTCGCACTGGCTCTTTCCTTTCTGGACGAAACAAATTTGATATGCATTCCGTTTGTATTAAACAGCTGATGCAACCTTTTTCCAAATCTCTCTCCCAGCAATAAAAGTTCATTTTCGCCTTCTGGTACGAGCAAACTTTCCTGACTCTTGTTAAATCGGCTGTTCCAAGTGTCCAGGAAGGGGAATGTAGATTGTTCTTTATTTTCAGCAAGTCGTTTATGGAGTTCAACAATTGCATCCATATTCTTCTCGGTTGGATTTCTAGCTCCATGTCGAAATACCCCATTGACGTGAATTGCTTTAAACCTGGTGTTTCCCTGGACTAGGTCGACGTCTTCATTGAGGACTATATTTGTATCAACATTATGCGACCATTTGTAAACAGTTTTTGAGGCAAAAACATCCCATTCTATACAATGGCCAACTTGAAAAATGAAACACATAAACAGCAATCCATAACTGGACCTCATTTTGAAACTTTGCTGTTATGCCTGGAATATCTTGGAATCACGGATTTCGTTCTCCGTTTGTCACTGCCGACAAATAATCACGGGACACACTCCCTTATGTCCTGGCCGACAAGTAATCACGGATTTTGCTCTCCATACGCTCTTGCCGACAACTAATCACGGATTTTGCTCTATGTGAGTCCTTGTTGACAAATAATCACTGGGCTCACTCGCCGCTTGTCCTTGCCGACAAATAATCACGGATTTTGCTCTCTATATGTCCTTGCAGGCAATAATCACGGGTTTTGACTGACCAAAGTTTAATCTTTTATTAGCCAATTGTTTTTAAAGGTCTTTAAACACGGTTGTGCAATATTCTAAATGCAATGGTACGTGTATCGCATAATTTATTATCCAAACTGTCTTCTAACCTGTATCATTTTATTATGACTACTTTTATACCACCGATACGGGATAAGGTCCTCCACGTTACTCAGATTGTAAACATTCGCCTTCCATTGAACAAACATAACGAGCTATTTGTTAAAGGATATATTCCCTCGTCTTAAAAGTGTTTGGAAAGCTTTCATTATTGATTTTACCAGTACGATGGCAGATACAAATGAGACATTTTAAAGCTACAGACCCTCTATATAAATCGATTTCTTCTTTGTAGGCGTGTCTTTATGTGTAACTTCATGTTCACCAGCTCATGTCGAAATCGGGTATTTAAGCGGGCAAATATAACGTAGGACATCATTTTTTGTATAGACATCGACCAGTGCACATGTATATGTAACATAATGATTTACAGAAGAAAAAAAAGATTTGCCTCTTTCGGGACTCGAACAGACGACCTTCTGATTTCAAGTCAGGTGCTCTATCACTGAATGACTTTGAAATTTGGATGATGTGATAACATGTCGTATTTAATTTAGAAATGATGTCTCGTGTGCCATTTATAGATAAATGGACTGTTCTATGGACCAATTTATTTAACATAAAAAACAAAACATCTTCGAGTAAAATTGTACCAAACTTTTCGAATATAAAGGGCTCTATTTCTGCCAAATAAATATTGTTTCTGATATTATGTTCACATCAATAGTGTTGAATTACTGTCATGTATTATATCATTGACATTGTTCATGCCTTTACTATGCATTTTGGTGAAAATTTCAATTAACCATACCCCATCCATTTTGGATTTTCTTTTCAAAGATGGCTGACCGATAGTCCTTAACATACAGTTCGGGGTTCGACAGTAATACTCAGTTCGGGGTTCAAGATTCAAAAACAGTTCGGAGTTCGACATTCGTATCCAGATCGGGGTTCAACATTCAAACCCATTTCGGGGTTTAACATTCAAAACAAGTTTAGGGTTTTACATTCGAACCCATTTCGGGGTTCCACATTCAAAGCCAGTTCGGGGTTCAACATTTAAAGTACAGTCTGGGGTTCGACATTAATAATCATTTCGGGGTTCAAGATTCAAAGCCATGTTTGGGTTCAACATTCAAACACAGTTCGGGGTTCGACATTCGAACAAAGGTCGGTATACAACATTCAACGCAGTTCGGGATTCGACATTTGAACCCAGTTCGGTATTCTACATTCGAAGCCAGTTCGGGGTTCAGCATTCAAAACTAGTTTGGGATTTGACATTCGAACCCAGTTCGGGGTTCAACATTCAAAGACAGTTTGGGGTTCAACATTCAATTCAAAGGCAGTTCGGGGTTCTACATTCGAATCCAGTTCGGTGTTCAACATTCAAAGCCTGTTCGGGGTTCAACATTCAAAGCCAGTTCATGTTTCAACATTCAAAGCCATTTCGTGGTTCACCTTTCAAATTGGTTTCGGGGTTCGACATTCAAAAGCAGTTCGGGGTTTAACATTTAAAGCAGGTCCGCAGTTCAACATTCAAATCCAGTTCGGGGTTCGACATTCGAACCCAGTTCGGGGTTCTACATTCAAATTCAGTTCGATGTTCAACAATCGAAACCAGTTCGGGATTCGACATTCGAACCCAGTTCGGTATACAACATGCATAGCCAGATCGGGGTTCAACATTCAAAGCCAATTCCGTATCAACATTCAGACACAGTTCGGTGTTCGACATTCAAAGCCAGTTTTGGGTTCAACATTGAAACACAGTTCGAGGTTCGATTTTTGGAACCCAGTTCGGTAGTCAACTATCGGAGTTCGGAGTTAAACATTTAAAACCAGTTCGGGGTTTGACATTCAAAACCTGTTAGAGGTTTGCCAATCGAACCCAGGTCGGAGTTCAACTTTCAAATCAAGTTCGGGGTTCAACATTCAAAACCAGTTCTGAGTTCAACATTCAAAGCCGGTTCGGGATTTAACATACAAAACAATTTCGCGGTTAGACATGCGAACCCAGTTCGGTTTACAACATTCAAAGCCAGTTCGGGGTTCAACATTCAAACACATTTAAGAATTCGACATTCGAACCCAGTTCGGGGTTCAACATTCAAACCAATTCGACGTTCGACATTTAACCCATTTCGGGGTTCACATTCAAAACCAGTTCCGGATTCAACATTCAAAACCAGTTCGGGGTTCGACATTCAAAGCCAGTTCGGGGTTCAGCACTCAAAGCCAGTTCCTGGTTCAACATTCAAACACATTTCAGAATTCGACATTCGAACCCAGTTCGGGGTTTAACATTCGAAGCCAATTCGGGTTCAACATTCAACACCCATTCGGAGTTCAGCATTTAAAATACAGTTCGGGGATCGACATTAATACTCAGTTAGGGGTTCAATATGCAAAGCCATTTTTGGATTCAACATTCAAACACAGTTCGGGGTTCGACATTCGAACACAGCTCGGTATACAACATTCAACGCCAGTTCGGGATTCGACATTCGAACCCAGTTCGATATTCTACGTTCAAAGCCAGTTTCAAGATTCAAAAACAGATCGGAGTTCGACATTCAAACACATTTCGGGATTCAATATTCAAATCCAGTTCAGGGTTTAACATTCTAAACCAGTTTAGAGTTTGACATTCGAACACAGTTCGAGGTTCAACATTCAAAGCCAGTTCAGGGTTCAACATTCAATTCAAAGCCACTTCGGGGTTCAACATTCAAACCCAGTTCGGGGTTTGACATTCGAATCCTGTTCGATGTTCAACTTTCAAAATCGTTTCGGGGTTCGACATTTAAAACCAGTTCGGGGTTTAACATTTAAAGCCAATCTGCAGTTCAACATTCAAATACAGTTCGGGGTTCGACATTCAAAACAAGTTTGATGTTCAACAATCAAAACCAGTTCGGGATTCGACATTCGAACCCAGTTCAGTATACAACATGCATAGCCAAATCGGGGTTCAACATTCAAAGCCAATTCGGGGATCAACATTCAAACACAGTTCGGTGTTCGACATTCGAACACAGTTCTGGTTTCAACATTTAAAGCCATTTTTAGGTTCAACATTGAAACACCGTTCGAGGTTCGACATTCGAACCCAGTTCGATATTCAACATTAAACTCTAGTTCGGGGTTCTACATTCAAATTCAGTTCGATGTTCAACAATCGAAACCAGTTCGGGGTTCAACATTTAAAAACAGTTCGGGGTTTGACATACGAAGGTAGTTCGAGGTTCAACATTTAAAGCCAGTTCGGGGTTCAATATTTAAAGCCGGTTCCTGGTTCAACATTAAAAACCAATTCAGGGTTCGACGTTCAAACCCAGTTCTCAGTTCAACATTCAAAGCCAGTTAGGTGTTCAACATTCACAACCAGTTCGAGTTTCGACATTCAGACCCACTTCGAGGTTTAACATTCAAAGCCAGTTCTCAGTTCAACATTCAAAGCCAGTCCAGGGTTCACCATTCAAACACATTTAAGAATTCGACATTCGAACCAAGTTCGGGGTTCCAACATTCGAAGCCAGTTCGGGGTTCAACATTCAAAACCAATTCGACGTTCGACATTTGAACCCATTTCGAGGTTCAACATTCAAAACCAGTTTCGGATTCAACATTTAAAACCAGTTTGGGGTTAGACATTCAAAGCTTGTTCGAGGTTCAACATTCAAACACAGTTAGGGGTTCAACACTTAAAACCAGTTCGGGGTTCAACATTCAAAACCAGTTCGGGGTTCGACATTGGAACCCAGTTCGGGATTCAATATTCAAAGCCAGTTCGGGGTTCAACATTCAAAACCAGTTTGACATACGAACGTAGATCGGTCTTCAACATGTAAAGCCAGTTCGACATGCGAACCCCGTTCGGTTCACAACATTCAAAGCCAGTCCAGGGTTCAACATTCAAACACATTTCAGATTTCGACAGTCGAACCCAGTTCGGGGTTTAACATTCGAAGCCAGTTCGGGGTTCAGCATTCAAAACCAATTTGGGGTTCAACATTAAAATACAGTTCGGGGTTCAAGTTTCAAAGCAAATTCGGAGTGTCGAACTCCGAACCGAGTTCGGGGTTCAACATTCAAATCCAGTTCGGGATTTAAGATTCAAACCCAGTTTAGAGTTTGACATTCGAACCCAGTTCGGGGTTTAAGATTCAAAGCCAATTTGGGGTTCAACATTTAAAATACAGTTCGGGGTTCGAATTATTACTCAGTTAGGGGTTCAATATTCAAAGCCATTTTTGTGTTCAACATTCCAGCACAGTTCGGGGTTAAACCTTCGAACACAGTTCGGTATACAACATGCAACGCCAGTTCGGGCTTCGACATTCGAATCCAGTTCGATATTTTACATTCAAAGTCAGTTCGGTGTTCAACATTCAAAACTAGTTCGGGGTTTGATATTCGAACCCAGTTCGGGGTTCAACATTCAAAGCCAGTTCGGAGTTTAACATTTAAAGTCAGTCCGCAGTTCAACATTCAAATCCAGTTCGGGGTTCGTCATACGAACCCAGTTCGGGGTTCTACATTCAAAACCAGTTTGATGTTCAACGATCAAAACCAGTTCGGGATTCGCCATTCGGCCAAATGCGGTATACAACATTCATAGCCAGATCGGGATTCAACATTCAAAGCCTATTCAGGGATCAACATTCAAACAGTTGGGTGTTCGATATTCGAACTCAGTTGTGGGTTCAACATTCAACGCCAGTTTTGGGTTCAATATTGAAACACAGTTCGAGGTTCGACATTTGAACCCAGTTCGGTATTCAACATTCAACAAAAGTTCGGGGTTCAACATTTAAAACCAGTTCGGGGTTCAACATTCAAAACCTGTTCGAGGTTTGACTATCGAACCCAGGTCGGGGTTCAACATCCAAATCAAGCTCGGGGTTCAACATTCAAAGCCAGTTCGGGGTTCAACATTCAAAGCCATTTCGGGGTTCAACATTCAAACACATTTCCGGGTTCAACATTCAAACCCAGTTCGGGGTTTAACATTCAAACCCATTTCTGGGTTCAACATTCAAAGTCAACTCGGGGTTCAACATTCAAAGTCAACTCGGGGTTCAACATTCAAACCCAGATCAGAGTTCGAATGTCGAATGTCGAATACCGAAATGGCTTTGACTTGTTGAACCCCGAACTGATTTCGAATGTCGAACCCCAATCTGGTTTTGAATGTTGACCCCAGAACAGATTTTGAATCTGGTTTTGAATATTGAACCACGGAGTAGGTTTGAGTGTTGAACTCCAAATTTGGATATCGAGCTCTGTTCGAATCCCGAACCCCGAGCCAACTTCACACACATCAAAGACGATCATTTGTAACTAATGATTGTCTTCATGTTTTACTTATATTTTATATTGTTCCTGCCTATATAGCCTGACGAGGTTTTCCTTATTTACACTGTCCCGTTTAACGTGGATGTCAAACGAGTACGAGTGGCGTTTCTTCGTTTGTATTCTCAGCAGACATTTTGTTACTGACCATTCCAAAGCGGCACCTCTGTTGTCAACCATTTTATTTTGTGGTGTGGCATACGTTGCTTTTGTTTATTTCTTAGTTTGTTGGTTTTATATGCTTCTTTTTGAAATACTACATTTTCAATTTTACTATCTACTTTTGGTGATCTTGCTGTGCCATATTGACACACATTGGCCCATTATAAGAGGTTTATTTCACACTTAAACATGACATCGACTTTTCATGATGGTATCCTGAAGGATGTACAAAGGTATCATATACAGCACGCTTTTCGAGTCGGCCACAAAGACAAGTCCTACAAGTGGAGAAGCGGAGAAGCATACACCAGTTGAACGTTGAAAAGGCTCGTAAGACGTTCACTACATGCGTTGACTTTGCTTTGCTCTTGACCCATATTATCAATGATTCTGTTTACACTCTAATACTCATAATCCGTCTAATACTGTGCAAACTGAACATATATCTAGCACATCAAATCCATGTCAATTTCATAGACGAGATACGAAGCCGTGTATGTTCGGGTTCAATGATAAAATTACATAGATATGAACAAAAATAATGCTACAGACATTTATAAAGAAGTCGGTGATGAAAAATAAAGCAAATATTTTGGGAACATACTTTATAGTTGAAAAATCTCATTTCAATGAATAGGGATGTAACTTCAAACTTACGAAATGTTTGAGAATAGCAATGTTTTTATAACAACTCTTATATTATCTTAATTAGATTAGTAGTGATGGGTAATTTTGAGTATATGCCGGAACTGGCCAATCAGTTAGACTTCTTGGGCGTTTATTCCAAGAGATTTAATTGCTTTCCTTGGTGTGTGTGTTTGTGTGTGGTTCGGTGGGTAAAGTGGGGTGGGCGGGGAATGGGGTTATTCCAAGAGATTTAATTGCCTTCTTTGGCAATCCTTGGTGTGTGTTTGTGTGTGGTTCGGTGGGTGAAGTGCGGTTGGGGGAGGGGGTTATTCCAAGAGATTTAATTGCCTTCTTTGGCAATCCTGGGTGTGGGTTTGTGTGTGGTTCGGTGGGTGAAGTGTGTGGGGGTTGGGGGTCGCAGATAGGTCTATACGTGTAATTGATTACTTAGATGCCGGGTCGTACCTCATTACTGAGTGTTGGTAATGTAGTTTATTACTTAGATGTCGCATCGTACCTCATTACGTGAGGCTTGGTAATGTATTTGATTACGTAGATGCCGCATCGTATCTCATTACACGAGGCTTGGT
Organism: Cyrtodaria siliqua; assembly: GCA_037043455.1. Lineage (NCBI taxonomy): Eukaryota > Metazoa > Mollusca > Bivalvia > Adapedonta > Hiatellidae > Cyrtodaria > Cyrtodaria siliqua. Next base: position 57,410 of record JAWPHD010008066.1, read on the forward strand.
AATGTAGTTGATTACTTAGATGCCGCATCGTACCTCATTACGTGAGGCTTGGTAATGTAGTTTATTATTTAGGTGCCGCATCGTACCTCATTACGTCAGGCTTGGTAATGTAGTTGATTACTCGGATGCCGCATCGTACCTCATTACGTGTGGCTTGGTAATGTAGTTTATTATTTAGGTGCCGCATTGTACCTCATTACACAAGGCTTGGTAATGTAGTTGATTACTTAGATGCCGCATCGTACCTCATACGTGAGGCTTGGTAATGTAGTTGATTACTTAGATGTCGAATCGGACCTCATTACACGAGGCGTGGTAATGTAGTTTATTACATAGATGCCATATCGTACCTCATTACGTGAGGCTTGGTAATGTAGTTGATTACTTAGATGTCTCATCGTACCTCATTACACGAGGCTTGGTAATGTATATAGCTTACTTGTATGCTGAATCGTACCTCTCATTACCCGGGGCTTTTGGCAAGCGAAAACTATTTTCAGTGAGATGATCATTTTTTAGCCGTGTTTATGAAACGGCTTATAGATTGGGCGTAAACTGGGCGGGCGGGCGATATGGTGGGCGTCAACATTTTGTGTTTTCTATATATCTCCGCATTATCATGTCCGATCTTCATACCCTGAAAACTAGGTCACTATGACCTACTTTCTCCGAAATATATATTATGTTAACCTTTTAAATTTTGTTATACAGGTATCAACGTTTTTGTTATATCTCGGCATCGCATGTGCAATTATTATAAAACTTGGACAATAAGTTGCTGACATGTACCAAACATCATGCGCTGATAATGAAAACTAGGTTTTCAACATTAAAGCATCCTCCGTCTCCCAAAAAAAGAACAATCTATCAAGAAAAGCTCTATTTTTAATAGTTTCACCAAACACACAGGCACTCATCTTTCACATTTTGGAAAACCCTGCTTTAACGCCACCAAGCTTTTCTCTCTTGTTTACATATGTCACGCTTTGCGCATATATTTAAAGGTTTAACATAACTATAAACAAATATTTACGATGTAATACTATATTAATACTAACAGCACAGGTTCAGACCGCGTTCAATGATGTTATCATTCGTACTGTAGTATACAGGTAACATAAAATATACCCCAAGTTTGTAAACAGATTGAAATACATGTTTGAGTTATATACCTGTCAAGATTTGTTAAAGGGGCAAGCGGAGGATTTGTGTCTGTATTTATTTTATTAATTTAAAAAAAAAAAAGCATCTTCAGCTATTTGCTTGTTTATTTTAAATATACTATATAACCATATCGCACAAATAAAAACATAGTTGCTCTAAACTCTAAATATACTAAAGGAAAAAAAGAACCGCAACTCGGAAATTTCCGCTATATAATGTATATACGGCACACTTAATTCCTTGTAATATTGCAGACAAATTCCAATATGTTTTGTGAAAAGAAAAGAGTTGCAGCTAGCAAGAGAAGGGAGAAAAGTGAACAGCATTTTTAATCACGGAAATTTATACATGTAGCATCTCTACTTTAAAGCAATGAGCCATTTATAGTACTGTATTTAATGTAAAGAGATCGCAAAATGTTACATCCGTAGTTTGCTCACCTGCTTGAACCAAACGCGTATTCTAAGAGTAATGAAACTTTAAAGGATAATATTTGGTATGCTATGTGTTTATTACGCAAGGAGAGATGTACCATTCATAGTTTGTAGGCATACAATATATAGCGGAAGTTCCCAATTTGCGCTTCTTTTTTGCAGTAGTCTACATGTAGTGGCCAGGTAAGTCACTGAGTAAGTAGGATGACAATGTAAGTAAGGGTTAGGATGGGGTTTATGATAAGGGCTATGGTAAGGGTTGTTTGGTGAACGTCTCCGCCTACTATATTCGCTTCAAAATGGGAATATACTGAACAAAAAAAGAAACTTCCGCTAATGTTGATGCTGATTGTCTAGACAGAAAAACAGAAAACAAGTAATGATGTTTTTTAAAAATAATTAGACCGCCAACAATAGTCCAAACAAAGATGTTTTTGAAAAGTTCAGTACACAAGGTAGTTAGTCCTGTTTTTCTTAAAACGCATTTTGGCTACGAAAACAAATTAAATCTACGAAAATTATCGCAATTTGTCCCGAGACAATATTCTCTATATGTTCCTTACCAAAAGAATTCACAAAAAAACAAACAAACAAAAAACAGATTATGTAGATGGCAGCTTTTGATTATCAACAATCATCGCCCTCAAAAAACAGGCCTATGGAAATACCAGCAAAAAAGTTGGACATTTCTTTTATTGTTCAGTATATATAGTGTCAGTGTACGCCTTTCGGTAAGTCACTCTTGATAGTCTGCTTAAATCTTAACGCTTTAAAGTGGTGTTATGTGTATATTTGTCCGAATACTTCTCTCCACTGACCACATTTTAAAGCTGTATCACTTTTAGTTTTAAAGACTATCGTTGAAAGAAAACAAACATTTGTTTAATATTTTGTTTTCTGTTTTTACAAGTTCTAATGTTAATGTCGTGGACACATACGGGTGTGTTATATGAGTAGTATATATCATAATACACCCACTGACAACTTTGAAAGTTACATCACTTATAGTTTAAAGATAGTGTTGATGGAAAATATATTACACATAGATCGCACTTATCATGTCGGAGTTATGGTTCTTTAATTCTTGAAATTGAAAAGTGTTGCTGTTTCCGCTCAATAACTTATATAATTCAATCTTGATGAAACTTCAGGACAATGTTTATGGCTATAACCAGGCAGATCGCACCTATCATGCTGGAATTCCTTTGGAACTTTTGAAAATTGAAGAAATTTGCGGTTTCCGCAAATAACTTTATTATTTATAATCCAATCTTGATGACACTTGGAATCAAAGTTTATTGGCATAACATCTCAGCCAAGTGCGATATCGAGCCAGATTGCATCTATCATTATGGAGTAATGGTACTTTGATGTTTATAAAATGATGATTTTTGCGGTTTCCGCTCAGTAACTGTAACATTTATAATCCACTTTTAATAAAACATGGGGACAATGTTTATGGCAATAATATCTCACCAAGTTCGTTAACAGCTAGAGCGCACCTATAAGGTCGGAGGTATGGCCCTTGGATTTTTTTTAATCGAAGATTGTTGCGGTTTCCGTTCAATAACTTTAACAGTTGTAATCCAATCTTGATAAAACATAAAAGGCGCGTTTGATGCAGTCTGGCATGATGGACTGTTTCTGAAAATTGGAGAACTCGGTATTACAGGGAAGTTATGGCGTATCATCAGAAACTCTTATAAATCCCTAAATTGCACCGTGCGCATAAATGGATGTACGTCACCGTCCGTACCAAACAAACGTGGAGTCCGTCAGGGGGTGTAATGTCAACTTTTCTGTACTTAGTATTCATTAATGATCTCCTCCTGCAGCTAGAAGAATCAATATATAGTGAAAATATTTTTAGAGTTAAAGCTGGTAATCCAACCCTCGCCGACGACATTTCTCTAATTGCAACTAGTCCTCATAACCTCCAAAAGCTTTTGGACATTGTATACGTGTACGCCAAAACATGGAAATTTGATATAAATGCTTCTAAATCGTGTGTAATGACATTTGGTTCCAAGAAAAATGCGATATTGCCAAGACTGTTATATGGCGATTGCTATCTCGAAAATGTCAAGTCTGTTGTCCACTTAGGTATTCTCCAGGACATGTTTCTCAAAAGTATTGACCGTACGGCCGGACGATGTCAAAAGGCCAAGAATGCGTTCACGCCATGATATGTCTCGGGGTTCGTCCGTCCGGCTTAAATCCGCTGACCCCAGTTAGCCTTTACAAAAAGATAGTTATCCCCACTGCGCTTTATGGATGCCAGCTCTGTAATAGTCTCACTAATACAGAGTTGGACATGTTAAACAGATTACAACACTATGTAGTCAAACGGATACAAGGGTTCTCGGTAAGGACAAGGTCCGATATGTGCGAGTCAATGCTTGGTCTGAAACGCTTAACTTCGAAGATAGACCAACGCAAATTGATGTTCCTCCGTAAAACATTATCGTTGTCTCCGGATACATTGTGCCATACAATTTTTATTCGCCGTTATGTACAATTCATTACTTCAGCGAGCACGGTACAGAAAGGTTTCATTCCTGATATATGCAAACTCCTTTACAAATATAACTTGCAATATATTGTAAATGACTTTATGAAAGATCCCCAGTCATTGCCAAGTAAAATGATTTGGCGAAATCAAGTGAAACAATCTATCCAAACGATGGAATCACACTCGTGGCTATATAGGATTAACAGCGACCCGGACTTTACGATGTTCAGGAGGATTCATCAGGAAATAAAACCTGCCTTACTCTGGACAGTACCGTCCAACAGAACTGATCTTGCAATAGCAAATAAAATAGCCCGCCTATGGGTTGAGACGCCTTTAAGACAGGAATCATATTGACATCATCATTGTGTAGATGGCAGCTTTTGATTGTCAACAATCGTCATATTACTTCCCTTTAACATTTCCATATAATCCATAAAAGATTATTGCTTGGCAAATGTGTTTAATGGGATATTTAGTACTCACTAAAGTGTGCTTACAAACATCGAACAATGTTTCATTAAAACGCTGTTTAAGCTGTTATACGCCCTCCAAAAACCGGCCTATGGAAATACCAGCAAAAAAGTCGGACATTACTTTTATTGTTCAGTATATATAGTGTCGGTGTACGCCTTTCGGTAAGTCACTCTTGATAGTCTGCTTAAATCACACAAAGCATTGCTTAACGCTTTAAAGTCGTGTTATGTGTATATTTGTCCGAATACTTCTCTTCCCTGACCACATTTGAAAGCTGTATCCCTTCTAGTTTTAAAGACTATCGTTGAAAGAAAACAAACATCTGTTTAATATTTTGTTTTCTGTTTTTACAAATACTAATGTTAATGTCGTGGACACATATGGGTGTGTTATATGTGTAGTATATATCATAATACACCCACTGACAACTTTGAAAGTTACATCACTTATAGTTTAAAGATAGTGTTGATGGAAAATATATTACACACAGATTGCACTTATCATGTCGGAGTTATGGTGCTTTAATTTTAATTGAAAAGTGTTGCTGTTTCCGCTCAATAACTTAAACATATATAACTCAATCTTGATGTAACTTCAGGACAATGTTTATGGCTATAACCAGGCAGATCGCACCTATCATGCTGGAATTCCTTTGGAACTTTTGAAAATTGAAGAATTTTGCGGTTTCCGCAAATAACTTTATTATTTATAATCCAATCTTGATGACACTTGGAATCAAAGTTTATTGGCATAACATCTCAGCCAAGTGCGATATCGAGCCAGATTGCATTTATCATTATGGAGTAATGGTACTTTGATGTTTATAAAATGATGATTTTTGCGGTTTCCGCTCAGTAACTGTAACATTTATAATCCACTTTTAATAAAACATGGGGACAATGTGTATGGCAATACTATCTCACCAAGTTCGTTAACAGCTAGAGCGCACCTATAATGCCGGAGGTATGGCCCTTGGACTTTTTTTAATCGAAGATTGTTGCGGTTTCCGTTCAATAACTTTAACAGTTGTAATCCAATCTTGATAAAACATAAAAGGCGCGTTTGATGCAGTCTGGCATGATGGACTGTTTCTGAAAATTGGAGAACTCGGTATTACAGGGAAGTTATGGCGTATCATCAGAAACTCTTATAAATCCCTAAATTGCACCGTGCGCATAAATGGATGTACGTCACCGTCCGTACCAAACAAACGTGGAGTCCGTCAGGGGGTGTAATGTCAACTTTTCTGTACTTAGTATTCATTAATGATCTCCTCCTGCAGCTAGAAGAATCAATATATAGTGAAAATATTTTTAGAGTTAAAGCTGGTAATCCAACCCTCGCCGACGACATTTCTCTAATTGCAACTAGTCCTCATAACCTCCAAAAGCTTTTGGACATTGTATACGTGTACGCCAAAACATGGAAATTTGATATAAATGCTTCTAAATCGTGTGTAATGACATTTGGTTCCAAGAAAAATGCGATATTGCCAAGACTGTTATATGGCGATTGCTATCTCGAAAATGTCAAGTCTGTTGTCCACTTAGGTATTCTCCAGGACATGTTTCTCAATAGTAATGACCGTACGGCCGGACGATGTCAAAAGGCCAAGAATGCGTTCACGCCATGATATGTCTCGGGGTTCGTCCGTCCGGCTTAAATCCGCTGACCCCAGTTAGCCTTTACAAAAAGATAGTTATCCCCACTGCGCTTTATGGATGCCAGCTCTGGAATAGTCTCACTAATACAGAGTTGGACATGTTAAACAGATTACAACACTATGTAGTCAAACGGATACAAGGGTTCTCGGTCAGGACAAGGTCCGATATGTGCGAGTCAATGCTTGGTCTGAAACGCTTAACTTCGGAGATAGACCAACGCAAATTAATGTTCCTCCATAAAACATTATCGTTGTCTCCGGATACATTGTGCCATACAATTTTTATTCGCCGTTATGTACAATTCATTACTTCAGCGAGCACGGTACAGAAAGGTTTCATTCCTGATATATGCAAACTCCTTTACAAATATAACTTGCAATATATTGTAAATGACTTTATGAAAGATCCCCAGTCATTGCCAAGTAAAATGATATGGCGAAATCAAGTGAAACAATCTATTCAAACGATGGAATCGCACTCGTGGTTATATAGGGTTAACAGCGACCCGGATTTTACGATGTTCAGGAGGATTCATCAGGGAATAAAACCTGCCTTACTCTGGACAATACCGTCCAACAGAACTGATCTTGCAATAGCAAATAAAATAGCCCGCCTATGGGTTGAGACGCCTTTAAGACAGGAATCATATTGTCCAGTTTGTCAAACACCCTTCCTAATAAGAGCGGTGCATATTATTTCAGAATATACATATACACTTAATATGAGAATTAATTTTTTAAATGACGTTAATAAGGATGTAAGCCCTAATCTAAGATTTGAGTTAGATACTTCCGAGCCATTATCGTTCACATGTAAAGTCCTCGGCGAGCCACCTCGGACAGATATTGATAATGAATCGTACAGTCAGTTCTATCATCTCGCATCAAGATTTGCGAGTGTCTGTATTGACAAATTTATATTCTTCACTCAGAATATGTAATATGTTGTCATTTAAAAACAAATGTTAAGCGAAACTCGAAATATGCCAAGACATTGCTAGTGTTCAATTAGTTTGCATATGAGCTCAGTGCAGAGCGCATGATTGGTATTATTATTTCTACTACATATTACAATAATGTAAACATCTGTGTAAATGTATATGTTAACCTCTCTCACATCTGTGTAAATGTATATATTAACCTCTCTCACATCTGTGTAAATGTATGTATTAATCTCTCTCTAACGCTCTCTCTCTCTTTCTGTCTGTCTCTCTCTCTCTCTCTCATATGATATTTTTTCATGATTATGTTGTTCTAAATGTATTCATATTATTGTATTTCATAATCTCCTGCATGGAGGAAATAAAGATATTGAATTGAATTGAACTGAATTGACAATGTTAATGGCCATAATATATGCCTCGTTTAATAACCACCCGGATCGCCATAATCATGCCAGAGTTATGGTTCTTGTAACATTTATAATCCAATATTGATGAAACTTGGGGTAATTGTTTATAGGCACAGTATCTCTGCCAAGTTGGATATATAAACCAGTCAGATCGTACTTATCATGCCAGACTTATGGCCGTTGGATTTTGAAAATTGACGATTTTTGCAGAGGTTTTTACTACAAATCAACTGATTTTTACATTGGCGGTTACTATCGAAGGTGGATTTGCACTCAAAGGTGAACGAGAGTAGGACGTCGACGCCGACTAATAACTGTCGAGCTTAAACGAATCGACACCAAATATATACAAGCAAAGATTTACGCAAGCGCAAAATAGCTGCCGAGAGGAAATATCATATATCTGGGTAGGGACTGGAAACGAAGTTTAACAGAATAACATATCAAGTCACGGGTGTTAAAACAATATTGAAAACAATAATTTTGACGTAAACACTTACCAGACACATTCTTCCCGAGTTTTACCATCAGTTGTTCCTACCAAACATTTTGAATCAAGGTGGGCAACATCGCTTCTCTCTGTTCAAATACCTTGATTTGCCTTACATACTTATTACAATTCAACTTTGGAGCACGACGTGCTAGAAGTACACATCGGCACAGAAATACAGGCGTTCACATGTAAGGGATGCGTGTTCGTTAGCGTGTGCATTACAACAGAGATAAACGTCTCACTGCTACCATGTGTAATTATAAGATTGCGTTATCAAAGTGAAAAACTCAAAGAAACTGTTCATTGCTACCTTACCATTACATGTGCAATTAATAAAACCATATAGGCAGCGAATAAACCCATCGACTAGTGTATAACACGGCGGTATTTACGAGAATATCACATTATAAATGGGTATTATTCCATAAAAAGGTATTATTCCATTAAAATACAGATTTGCATTTATTCCATTCCAATACTTGCGTTTCATTCAGTTGCCTTATGCTCCGTAAAAAATCCCGGACGTGAAGATCCCGGAAATATTGCTGCATTCTACACTTTAGTAGACTGCTCTACGAAAACGTCATTGGAGGCAATGAAACGGCAAGCTTTGAACATTGAAAAATATGTGTTTATACCATTCAAGTTTTTAGACGGGTTCCGTAGGAATTGAAGTTGTAATGCATGTTTATGTCGGCTACATGATTCACAGTCTGTTAACCATAGACATATTCTAAAGCCATATAAGAGTCAGCTGCCTTCGGCAGCTGAATTAGAATATGCTTGTTTAAATCTACATCAGAGACGGGTTACGCCTCTTCTTGTCTGATTGCACTGACATAAAGTACTTTCCTCTTTAACGTGAAAGAGGATGTTTTTATGCGTTCCGACCACACATCAGAGGTAGGCCAATGTCAGATAAAATAAATAGTAGCATGGTCACTGAAATTCCTTTTGAATTTGCATAGGTTTAAATCGTTTAATTGAAAATAACACCTGTCAGAATAAATGGTGCACTCCAGTTCCACCAGTTATTGGAAGTTAGGGCAAACAGTTGAAATGGACATGATAATAGAACAAATAGAACCAACTTGATGATACCATACTCAATCTGTTTCTTACATCACGTTCAGGTCACGTGATTTCATGGCTCCCTTCAAACGTTCGAATTGCGTAATATATAGAGTATGGTCTCATTGAGTTGGTTGATTCAAACATCGAGATGGGCGCTGACCATCGCGGTGTTTAAATCAACCAACACATTTGTTTTGTAGCATGTCTATTGCAGCTGTCTGTCATACTCTAACTTCCAATAACTGGTAGTTAGAGAAAGACATTTATTCTGACAGGTGTTAGTTTCAATTAAACGATCTAAACCTGTGCAAATACAAAGGGAATTTCAGTGACCATGCTACAACTGTCGAGTATTACCCAAACATGACTCACCTCTGAATGCGTGACGTAATATATAGTGTCTGGTCTTAGCGAGTGGTTTTATTTAAACTCCGAGATGGACGTAGTAGCCCATCGACCTTTTTAATTAACCAAGGAACTGAGAAAGGCTCTATCCGTTTACTTAATGTCCCTGGCCGTACTCTAAATTCCATTTATTGGAAGTTGAAGTATGGTAAGGCATATTGTGAATTATACGATAAAAAGATATGCGTTCATCAAAGGCAGTTTCACCGACCATACTACAAATCTGGTGTTAAAAGAACAATGACATACAGAGTCGAACATAAATTTATTTTCATTAGTTTCGTTTGAAATAAAACAATATTGTTACAAGCCGTATTCAAAATAGCTATGGTACATTATATTATATATAAATTTATTCCTTTCAATTAACAGAAACATTTTTTAAAAAATAAATCATATACTGTGACATTACTGCTTTTAATCTTTAAAAGGAAAGATAAATGTCCAACAAAATTCCTACAGATCAAAATGCATTAACCTCCCCTGAATAACAACACAAAACAGTTTGACAAAAACAAAACAAACGACATAAGTCACAAACAAGTGTTCATTAATGTACCTAAACTAGTGAGGGATAATATCCCATCACGTTTTGGACGCTTTTCTTAAGATACATATTAACAATATAATATACAATATAAACAAAATATATAGAAAGGAGTGTGCAACATTATTTTTGAATTAATTTGATAACTTTTAAATGAAGTATTTAAAAGTATAATGCTATTGTAAGTTTAACTAAAATAAAATTCACATTGAATGAAACACTTGGAACTAGTCATCTGCTATCATCAATTTAAAGACAAAAAGCAAAACAGACTTGCATTACACGTATGGAAATACACTACTGAACGCATTAATTAATGTTGCTAAATATAGCATGGGCATGGCCACGCCCTTTTCCAGGAGTGACCTGAACATCACAACATGACAGCAGTAGCGTAGCTAACTAGTAGGCCAAAAGGCCTGGGCCTGAACATAATTTTCACATACAGTGTTAAAACATATAACAATGAAATATTAGTGTATGAATTTGTTGAAGTTTGAAGTTTGATTTTGCTTAAATTTATGTATAAATATACGTCAAAACGCACCAGAGACGTCCTAAGTTTTCAAAATGTTCCTGGGAAACATGCCCGGATCCCACTAGAAATAGTCGAGTCTGCACATCCAAAAAGGTCTAGCTACGCCCCTAGACAGCTAAATGATTCAAAGTACATTTTAAGACTTGTTAATATTACGGAGCTGGTTTTTTTTACAACGTCTATTTATTCTTTGTTTTTGTCTTTTTGGTATAGCAAGCATTTTGGCCTATAAGAAAGCAATTGGTGGGTCGATACCTAAACTTTAATGTTCAATTGTTGAATACTGAAGCTTCCATATAGCTCAATTTGTAAATACCACAATGTAGTGCACAACATTTTTTGATAGTATAAGATGTAGCATCGAGGACCCCGAAACAATGCCCCGGAGACAAATTGGAACAAGGACGGTATTCTTTACATTTATATTAGATTTTAAATTATTCTTAGAAAGCAGTTTTGTTTTTAATTTTTCATTGTTAATTTAGAACAAAAAACATGTTTTGTTTTTTATGAACTATTTAAGTTCATATCCAGTCCTGAGATTTGAATATATGTAAAAACGGATGTCTCGATATCAGACTACCATTCTTTATTATTTTCGTAATATATTCCACCAAATATAAAGTAGTAAAGTAGATCTATATTTTTTCCATAATTTAACTTTGATTCGTCTGACAAATAGGTTGTTATTTGGTGTTGTTGTCGTCTTCAGTCTCCCTTCCAACCATTGGCCGTTGTGACACTGTTCGAATAAAACCCCATAGTTTCGTCTGATCTCCAATATCGCCCACGAATACGTCCGCACCGTCATGTGAAACGGTGACGTCATGAGGCTGGCCAAACTCCTAAAATAATTAAAAAAAAAATTATATGTATACACTCAAGACGGTTAATCCCGCCCACCTCGTACCCCACCCGAAAGTGTGCATGTGCCCGGTAACTTTGACTGTTACGGGGCATAATATTAGCCGCCAAAAATAGCTAAAGCGATTCTGTTCATTAAAATGTGTGAGATATTCATTTGTTCTTCACCCTTACCACCCCCACCCCTCTCCATCCACCCACATACACACACACACCACCACCACCACCACCACACGTCATAATTTGGAACACGGCAAACATCTGATTAGACAAAACATTCTTCTACAGTTAATCTGCTTTTGAACAAAATAAACAACTTCTATATAGGACTATCACCGTTGAAAGTCTTCGTTTTGTTTTCTTCTCACGAAGACATCTTCACTGTTACATACTTTTTCTTTCTTTCTGACTAATACTACACAATTATTGTCATGTTGATGTTAATTTGTATGTACCGCCAAAATCAACTACCAAAGAGGGGAAGTGTATACGATTTTTCTTTCGTTCCAATCCTATGTACTGTACCAATATATATATATATATATGTGTGTGTAAAAATGCTGAATGTTGAAATGTATGCTTAAACCTAAGTGTTCGTTTAACCTTTCTCTGCACTGTTCTACTTTGGACATACATGTGATATCTCACTCTGTGAGACCAAAACTCACAGACTTTCGTCACTTCAGAAGTCGAAAATCTGTGCGATTTGGACATTTCACTGAACAAATTGTGAAATGAAAACAAATGTAAAAGCCCTTAAATGAAATTTTCCTATTTTATTTTATCATTAAATGCTTTAAAAATCTTAAAATTCTGTGATAATAGCATAATAAAGGATTAATAACTCGTTAAAATAGCAATATTTTTGCAAACTTTACTGTAATTGGAATACATCACTTTAACGAATTTAAATCTACCTGGCAAATGAACAACTGTTATTTTTATTCTAATTCTTACACAAATCTGTTTTCATTGTCAAGTAATATCAACGATGAAGTTAAACAAGTCATTTAAACTATAAAATGTGTCCCGGTGATTTGACACTTTATTAAAAATAAAAAAATATATATATCAACTTTAACTTCTTTATTTCACTTAGGTTCATATATATGAACAGCATGAGCAACATGTTACAAAATACATTTACATATGAATGAATGGCGACAAATCATCACATTTACATATGAATGAATGGCGACAAATCATCACATTTACATATGAATGAATGGCGACAAATCATCACATTTACATATGAATGAATGGCGACAAATCATCACATTTACATATGAATGAATGGCGACAAATCATCACATTTACATATGAATGAATGGCGACAAATCATCACATTTACATATGAATGAATGGCGACAAATCATCACATTTACATATGAATGAATGGCGACAAATCATCACATTTACATATGAATGAATGGCGACAAATCATCACATTTACATATGAATGAATGGCGACAAATCATCACATTTACATATGAATGAATGGCGACAAATCATCACATTTACATATGAATGAATGGCGACAAATCATCACATTTACATATGAATGAATGGCGACAAATCATCACATTTACATATGAATGAATGGCGACAAATCATCACATTTACATATGAATGAATGGCGACAAATCATCACATTTACATCTACATGCGGATGTGATAAACATGATAAACGCTAACTGTTCAACACAATGAGTTAATATGGCATGGTCAGTTGTTAGTGGGAAACTTGAAAGTTATTGTGTAAGAATGCATCCAGAATAGAATAGAAAAAGTAGGTCAATGTCATGTTTAGGCTTTCGAAGTTTAAAAGCTGTATGTCTTTTGTTGTCTTATTTAAGGCCTTATTTTATATCAGAAAAGAGAAATTTCAAAGAGTACGAAATGTAGGTCAGGGTCATCCTTTTGTAGGAACATACTGTCGGAATGTATATGGGGGGTGCCATGACGTTTAAAAGCTGTATGTTTTATTTGTATATGAATTATTGCCTTCATTATATTTAATTTAACAAGTGCAAATAACAGACGAATGTCAATCATATTGACCACCTACTGTTGGTATGACCACACTGCTGATGTGCATGAAGTTCGATAGCCGTATGACTTTTGGAATAATGGAAAAAAATATTGAATGTAAAACTTTATGTAGCTTAACAAACTGCAAAAATGCAAAAACAAAGAGGTCAAGACCATTTATATTGACCTATTTTTGTTATGAACATACTGTTTTTATGTAGATGCAAATTTGTGTGAAGTATAAAAGTTCTACTGAGGAAAGGACTTTACTACGGAGCCCCGCAGGTGACATGCAGAACCAATAATTTCAAGCGTTCGCACGCTCCTACTACAACGCTCTAGCTACGCTGTAGTAGAGCGTTCGCACACTGTAGTAGAGCGTTCTCACGCTGTAGTAACGTCTCTGACTTGAAATCACTTGCCCCTCACCGCTGTAGGTTCGATCCCTCAGGGGCCTAGGAATCTTTATGTGAGGAAGCTATCCAGCTGGCTTGCGGAACGTCGGTGGTTCTACCCAGGTGCCCGCCCGTGCACGAAAATTGCCCGGAGGGGCACCTGGGGTCTTCCTCCACCAATGGAAGCTGGAAAGTCGCTGTATGACCTTAGCTGTTGGTGCGACTATAAAATCCAATTCAATCAATCAATCACGCTGTAGTAGATCGTTCGCCCGCTCTAGTAGAGAGTTCGCACGCTGTAGCTACTAGAGCGTTCGCACGTTGTAGTAGAGCGTTCGCACGGCCTAGTAAAACGTTCGCACACTGAGGTAGAGCGTTCTCACGCTTAGCTACTAGAGCCTGCGAACGCTGTAGTACAGCGTACGAACGCTTTAGCTACAGCGTACGAACGCTTTAGTAGAGCGTGCGAACGCTCTAGTAGAGCGTGCGAACACTCCAGCTACATCGTGCGAACGCTCTACCAGCGTACGAACGCTCTATTAGGGCGTGCGAACGCTGTAGGACAGCATGCGAACGCTCTAGCTACAGCTTGCGAACGCTGTAGCAGAGCGTGCGAACGCTTTAAATTATTTTTTCTGCATGTCCCCCGCGGGGCTCCGTACTTTACGAAGACCGTGAATGTAAAACATTTTTCGTACGCAAGTACAGACGTAGGGACAGACGGACAGGAGTATCACTGTATACTCATTCACGTTCGTGGCAGGGCATAACAATAAGTTAATATGAAACCTACAAAACAAACTAGAAATGTGTCCATAGGACACGGATGCCCCCGGTATAAGTTACTATAACTATGAATTCGCCAAAAAAAAGATAAGGTACAAGATAATGTCAAAAGGGGTCCTAACTCATGCATAAATTGACCGATTGATAAATTGAGCGGAAATAGAACTTGACCTGTATTTTATAATTACAAAATGATACACCAGATATGAATTCAAAACATGGACCTTTTCAAAAGTTATTTAGCGGAAACCAATTTGTCGCAAAAAAATAAGTCGAAAAGGGGTCACAACTCCTGCAACAAATTACCAACGTTGACCGAAATCGAACTTGACCTGTATTTTATAATTACAAAGTAAGTGACACACCAAATATGAATTCAAAACATGGACCGTTTCAAAAGTTATTTAGCGGAAAAGGTGCCATAACTCCTTCAGAAATTGACCGATTTTGGCCTAAATCGTACTTGGCCTGTATTTTATAATTACACAGCTACACACCAAATATTAATTACAAACATGGACCCTTTCAAAAGTTATTGAGCGGAAACCAATTTGTCGCAGAAAATAAAGTCGAAAAGGGACCACAACTCCTGCATAAAATGAGCAACGTTGAACGAAATCGAACTTGACCTGTATTTTATAATTACAAAGTGACACACCAAATATGAATTTTTAAACAGGGATCGTTTCAAAAGTTATCTAGCGGAAACCAATTTGCCGGACGGACGTTGAGAGGGAAAGGGGTCATAACTCCTTCAGAAATTGACCGATGTTGACCTAAATCGAACTTGGCCTGTATTTTATAATTACACAGCTACACACCAAATATTAATTACAAACATGGACCCTTTTAAAAGTTATTGAGCGGAAACCAATTTGTTGCAGAAAATTAAGTCAAAAAGGGGCCACAACTCCTGCATAAAATGAGCAACGTTCACCGAAATCGAACTTGACCTGTATTTTATAATAACAAAGTGACACACCAAATATGAATTGAAAACATGATCGTTTCAAAAATAATTGAGCGGAAACGAATTTGCAGGACGGACGTTGAGCGGAAAAGGGGCCATAACACCTTCAGAAATTGACCGATGTTGACCTAAATCGAACTTGGCCTGTATTTTATAATTACACAGCTACACACCAAATATTAATTACAAACATGGACCCTTGTAAAGGTAATTGAGCGGAAACCAATTTGTTGCAGAAAATTAAGTCGAAAAGGGGCCACAACTCCTGCATAAAATGAGCAACGTTGACCGAAATCGAACTTGACCTGTATTTTATAATTACACAGCTACACACGAAATATTAATTACAAACATGGACCCTTTCAAAAGTTATTGAGCGGAAACCAATTCGGATGGGACGGTCGGAAGGGACAGACGGAAGGGACGGACAGACGGACAGGGGTAACACTTAATGCCCCTTTCGGCATTCTCGAATGCCGGGGGCATAAAAAGAATGTTAAATCAATATTAACGACTGAACCCAGGCACTCTTACATGAATGAAAAAAGTGAGAACCTTTGCCGGTAGCGATCGTACAGTTTCTACTTTTATCACCCCTCGTACAGTGTGTATACAACGTATTAAATTAATGATTTAAAATAATATATATAAATTATAGGATATGATTTATATCCATACACTACATTAAAAAAAAGTTCAATTACTCTATCTTGATAAATAATAAGTACTGTAACATGCTAGGAATTTGAACCTGTTCTTCATATTTTACGACTTAATTTGTATTTATGACCTAAAACCATACGTTAAATGGCTCAAGACATACGTTAAATGGCATTAAATTGAGCGATTGATGTTTTATTCCTTTAATTTTTTAATAAATATTTAATAGTCACTAACTAAATGTCATTTTAAATACCCATTTTAAATGGTTCATGTTCATTTATAATTAAAATGAATCTAAATAATGGTTAAGCAACTCACTTTCATTGTTCGAATTCGACTTTTACTAACTATAAAATGTAATAACTATCCATCACTAACATTTATTAATAAGTTCATCAGTTACAAGGTTTCACAGCTCCTGCCTTTCACAGCTCACATCACTACAATGGTTGTTGTCGTATCCAGATACTACTGGTACAACTACTACCTGCTGCTGCGGCGGCTGCTGCTGCTACGGTAGTACGACTACTACTGTTGCTGCTACTACTACTACTACTACTACTACTACTACTACTGCTACTACTACTACTGCTGCTGCTGTTGCTGCTGCTGCTGCTGCTGTTACTGTTGCTACAACTACTATTTCCGCTACTATCACCACTATTACCACTACTACAACTACATATATCTGCTACTACTACTACTACTACTACTACTACTACTACTGCTGCTGCTGTTGATACTCTACTGCTACCGTTAACGATACCGCTACTACTACCACTACCACTACCAACTTCATTGTGGCTTATATATAACTAATGGTAGCATTCCATTAACTTAATTAACCTGCCACCTAAATCATATCAGCTAACATTTGTTTTGATGGGTAATATCAAGTTATCTAGGAATAAAGAGGGCGGATAGTGAAATATAAAATATATATAAAAGTCAAGTATTTTAATTAAATGCTTTTAATTAGCACGGAAATAGGCACTGAAGTCTGTTGTCCAATCGATGAACTGGTGATTTAATTTTAACCCAAAACAGCCATATACACTACTACACATGTCCGAACAAATCGCACCTATAGTAGTTGTTGTAGTTGTTGTTGTTGTTGTGGTTGTTGTAGTTGTTGTTGTAGTTGTTGTTGTTGTTGTTGTTGTAGTTGTTGTTGTAGTAGTAGTTGTTGTAGTAGTAGTTGTTGTTGTAGTTGTTGTTGTTGTTTTAGTTGTTGTAGTTGTTGTTGTAGTTGTTGTTGTTGTTGTTGTAGTTGTTGTTGTAGTAGTAGTTGTTGTAGTAGTTGTTGTAGTAGTAGTTGTTGTAGTAGTAGTTGTTGTAGTTGTTGTAGTTGTTGTAGTTGTTGTTGTAGTTGTTGTAGTTGTTGTTGTAGTTGTTGTTGTTGTTGTTGTTGTAGTTGTTGCTGAAGTAGTAGTTGTTGTAGTAGTTGTTTCAGTAGTGGTTGTAGTTGTTGTTGTTGTAGTAGTTGTTGTAGTAGTTTGTGTAGTTGTTGTAGTAGTAGTTGTTGTAGTAGATGTAGTTGTTGTTGTTGTTGTTGTTGTAGTTGTTGTAGTTGTAGTTGTAGTAGTTGTTGTAGTAGTAGTTGTTGTAGTTGTTGTAGTTGTTTTTGTAGTTGTTGTTGTTGTTGTAGTTGTTGTTGTAGTAGTACTTGTTGTAGTAGTTGTTGTAGTAGTAGTTGTTGTAGTAGTTGTAGTAGTAGTTGTTGTAGTAGTAGTTGTTGTAGTAGTAGTTGTTGTTGTAGTTGTTGTTGTTGTTGTAGTTGTTGTAGTTGTTGTTGCTGTTGTTGTTGTTGCTGTTGTTGTTGTAGTAGTTGTTGTAGTTGTAGTTGTAGTAGTTGTTGTAGTAGTAGTTGTTGTAGTTGTTGTAGTTGTTGTTGTAGTTGTTGTTGTAGTAGTTGTAGTAGTAGTTGTTGTAGTAGTAGTTGTAGTAGTAGTTGTTGTTGTAGTTGTTGTTGTTGTAGTTGTAGTTGTTGTTGTAGTTGTTGTTGAAGTTGTTGTTGTAGTTGTTGTTGCAGTTGTTGTTGTAGTTGTTGTTGTTGTTGTTGTAGGTGTTGTTGCTGTTGAAGTTGTTGTTGCTGTTGTTGTTGTTGTTGCTGTTGTTGTTGTTGTTGTTGCTGTTGCTGTTGTTGTTGTTGTTGCTGTTGTTGTTCTGATTGTTGTTGTTGTTCTTATTGTTGTTGCTGTTGTTGTTCTTATTGTTGTTGTTGTTGCTGTTGTTGTTCTTATTGTTGTTGTTGTTGTTCCTATTGTTGTTGTTGTTGTTATTATTATATTAGTACTATTATTATTATTATAATTATTATTATTATTACTTTTATTATTATTAGTATTAATGGTATTATTATTATTACAATAATAGTTTGACCATCCACATTTAGTTCGTTGATATAATGATGAAGTTTACCTCTTTGTGTACTTATTAATTTATTGTTGTTTTTTTGCCGTTCTGTATATCTTGGGGGGAAAAATGCGCGTCTGTAGCTGACAATCAGAAACGATACCACCATATCGGTAAGATGGTTTATTAAAAAAAAATACTAATAGTTTAAAAAAATAGTAATAAAAAGATAAATAAATAAATGAAGAAACTTAATTAAGGTTCTTGGCGTTTGTCTTAAAACAAAAGCAAGCGTCGCAGATGATCTAGACTAATCGCATTGAATGCCCAACATGAAGCTTTGCCTAGCGTGCCGCCTTACTTGTGTACTCGAGCGGAACAGTTTAGTATTGTTCTTTATCTGTGTTAGTACGTCTAAACTGTATACTTTTCATTTCTGCTGGGTGGCATTGGTTACAAGTAAACTTTTTCAGCAAGGTTTTCGTTTTCATAAACTACGTAGATCTTTCTCAAAGTTCTATCGCCGCAAAGAAGGCCCACTGGAGAATGTTAGAGTTACAGATCTCAGCCCAGCGTGGGTGCGCTTCCTAGCGGAGGTATGTGTGATGGGAAACCGAATCTTTCATTTCCTTTACCTCTGAGGTTGTTGTTACAATATAACATAATATGATGCATTAATTTCTTATTAACTGTATCCTTGGGAAGTTTAGCATGGAATTCGTAGTACTTACTCTAAGCGGTTTCTGTCATATGAGCTTTCTGTGAAAACGGGTATGGGCAGGACGTGACGGGACGAGACGGGACGGATCGGGAAGGGACGTGACGGGACGGATCGCGAAGGGCGTGACATGAGGGACGGGACGGGACGGGACGAGACGAGACGAGACGAGACGGGACGGATCGGGAAGGGACGTGACGGGACGGATCGGGAAGGGACCTGACGTGAGGGACGGGACGGGACGTGACGGGACGGATCGGGAAGGGACGTGACGTGACAGGATCGGAAGGGACGTGACGTGAGGTGACGGGACGGGACGGACGGCACGGGACGGGACGTACTATATATATTACTCGTATAAATGCACTTCCTCCATTTTCTAGGTTAAATTTAAACATAAATGTTTCATGCGTCGAAAACAGCGTTCGATCCGACCATTTTTAGCGCATTGTAACAGTTGGTATAACTGCTGGTTCCAGTAAAAAATGTCCAGATATCAAATATAATATATATATATTTCTTAACAGGCCGATAGTGGTCCAGGGTGATGTAACATGCATGCTGTTCAGTTGAGGTTTACTTGATCATTTAAAATCCTCAATGAAATATTTATAGGTTTAGATATACATTAAGATCGATGGTGATTTAATGATATTGCCATTACATTAAGAATATCGTCACCTTGGCGCAGTAACTCAGTCATTGCAATAGCCTTATATTGCAATTATCCAGTTATTAAACCAATGTGACGATATGTCAAGACATGCCGTAGGGGATATTATATATTATGTATTGTTGTATTATATTGCTTAGCTGTCATCTTAGTTGTATGTATATATCATCCTTGTTTCCTTCATTACACACAGCCTATACGAGTGATATCAAAGCACAGCAATGAATCGGGTTTTGATTCTCCTTAACACAACATGTAAGCTGGTTATAATTGGGACAGCGACCTCAGACGGAAATGAGAATGAATTTTCCCATCAAGTTTGTGGACCTGGTTGTTGCATAGTAACCGGGATTCAGTCGTTAATATGTATTTATTAGCCTACGTTTATAATTATTTCTTCAAGAAATATGATATTCATAAAACATTACATGAAACGGTAATTTCCTTACTTAAAGGGGTTGATGCGCTATTTTCAAACAAGGTTTTTTATAATGGGCTCTAAACAACTTAAAAAAAAGCTGAAAGAAATATCAAAATGCCATGAAAAATAAAGGGTATATGACCTATTGAAAATTTGCAAAGAAACAAATGGAGACGGCCAATTTTTAACGATGACGTCATCGCGCCTTTTTACCATATATGGAATAGTGACAAAAAAATTTTAAAGCAAAGAAAATCACTGTAAATGAAAAATAAGCATACATTTTATATATTTTACATCAGTATATTTAGTTTTTCATCTATTTGCAGTGATTATTTTGCTTTAAAATGTGTTTTTTCTATATGCCAATTTATAGTGAAAAGGCGCGATGACGTCATCCAAGATGGCCGCTTCCATTAACGTTCTTTGCAAATTATCTTCTTTATTTTTCATGCCATTTTGATATTTCTTTCAGCTTTTTTCGAGTTTTTTTAAAATAAATCGTGTTCGAAAATAGCGCATCAACCCCTTTAATACTTACACAGTTTAATTAATAAAATGAATTTGAATGTCCGGGTTAATAGGTAGGCATTTATTTAGACAATATTTTATTACCTCTCCAGATAGGTAGGTATGGAAATGCATCGAGATATGGTCAGATACCACTATTGATTTAAGGCTTCTGATTGGTTATTTTTTCAAAATACACATTACTTGCAGCCTTTCTCGGGTTGCCCACCTCGAGGTAGAGGTTGACACTCTCCTGCAGCGTTTAATACTTAAAAATTTAGTATTTCAAATATGAATAGTGTATCTGCACTGATTTTAATAAACGATTTTTTGCATTAACTTCAATAAAACATACAGAAAAAGATCAATTACAAAATGCAACGACATATTAAAACGATTAACTTGTGCATATAATATATTGTTTCCCCATGAATGTTTTTATTCAGTTGTGAATGGAAACTCCTGGCATGCAACTGAATCACGTAATACCATGAATCACGTGACAACATGAATCATCTCGTATTAAAAGTCTATTCTGAAAAGGCACTCAATTGAAGGATAACACAACTATGGTCATGAAAAGCGTGTTTGTTCCTAAGGTTTGTAGTCCCGCCGTCCGTTAGGGCACAGTAGTCTTGACTATTTTATATGCGCGGTCAATGGTGCAGTTGAATGTATGTGGGGTACGTAGTGTAGATCATCAGCGACGCTTGCTTGTTTTCAAAACAAACGTCTAGAACGGTTCTTCTAAATAAAAATTGAATTGGCGGCCATTTTACCGAGATTTTGGTAAAGTTTCTGATTGACTGATACAGACGCACTTTCTATCCAAGATATACAGAACTAGAGAAGAACAATCAATTAATTAATAAAAAAAGAGGAAAACTTCATCGTTATATCGACGAACTAAATGTGGCTGATCAAATATATTATAATAAAAAAAATAGTAATTAAGGTCTTCTTTTCAATTAAACGATTTACACCTGTGTCTGAACAAAGAGAATTGTCTGTGACCATGCTTCAAAAATATGTGTAGCATGGTCACAGACAATTCTCTTTGTTCGGGCACAGGTGTAAATCGTTTAATTGAAAAGAAGACCTGTCAGAATAACAGTTAGAATAACTGAAATAGAGCTGAAATGGACATGCTACAAAACAAATAGAGTATGGTTTCATCTCGTTGGTTAATTTAAACACCTCGATGGGCTACGCCCATCTCGATGTTTAAATGAACCAACTCAATGAAACCATACTCTGTCTATTACATAATGCATCCTATTGTACGTACTAGATGTATGGCACTTTCAATCATTATTGTCTTACATTGTAAATCAACTGTTTTTATTCGCACATTTAACAAATTATATTTCGTATTATACGTACAGCCTAACACGCATTATATTTTTTTTGATAAATGCAGATGAATTCGTCGAATGGTCTATTCGCTTGAAGTTAAAACATTCATTTTGCAGTTAATTTAATATCCGTTACATATGAACTGTGTTTAGGTTATTTCCAACGGACCATAAAACCCGTAAGGATACAACAGCAATGATATCACTTCTTGAAGCAATATTGAATAAATTATGTGTTACTGTATTCATCATAATTATTATATCAAACAAAACGTCCACTATACGTATATACATTTCCTTACATAATCACTCAAACTCTACATTTAATATGCATATATTATAAACTACACTGGAAATAATACGTTTACTTGATCGGGAAGCAAACATCGTTATTATCAGAGCGATGTACTTTGGTACATGTATGATACATGATGCCAAGCAAATTCCCAAAAAGGTTTCATTCTCTCCCTTATTTACGCTTCTCGCAAATAAATCAGCCTTCTTTCCCCATCCCCCAAATGAATCCGCCTTCCTTACGCCATAGATCACTTTCGCGGCCAGGATATTGGCGTCTAAAACTGTCTCGCCCCTCACCGCTGCGGGTTCGAATTCCACTGGGAGCTCGTCTTGTCAAGTGAGAAAGTGTCGATTCTTGCGGATGGCGGGAGGTATATAGTACTGGTTTTACCCAGGAAAAATGGGGATGTCTGCCTCTACCACAAAAAAGTCGACCGTGATAGTTGGCCTAACATTCGCTAAAAATGACGTAAAACACCATTCAAAACAAACAAAAAATCCTTAGAACTCAACCCAAAATATAAATGCAGTTTGTCTGAAAGGATCATCACTGGCATTACTTGCTGTTTTGTTTATCGATCTTCTCCATCTTTCGTACCGACCAGTCAGACTTCAGTATGCAATTCATTCGCAACATCACACTCACTTCTTCTAATTAATTTGATTGGTCAGTCGTTTTCCTGTGCTTAAGGGTGCCCTCTGGTGAATATCAGAACAGTAAGAATTTTTAATTTCCCTGTTTTTTATGAAGACTAACATATTACTAGTTAGTTTCTGGAAAAATAATGATGGGTCGGTGATATAACTTTTTCGCAAAATTAATCTTTAGTAATACACTCTCACAGTGTGGTTTTAAATTCTGAATCAGCTGAAAATTGTGTATGGCAACTTATATGTGTGTAGTGTGGTTTGCAGAACAGGTATCGATTTTCCGTCTTTTTTAATGTAATAGTTCATACTTTAGGACGAAAAATTAAGAGTTGTGGTATTTTTATCACCATCTGAACAATTATTACATCCCTTGTCATTACCCCACCCAGTTTACTATAAATTGCATTTTTAAATTTGTGATAAATCAATTTTTCATGATAAAGGAACAGTTAACTTTTTGAGATATTTTGTCTACAATATATATAAGACCTGAGTTTTAGAATGAAAAAATAAAAATTGGGGGTCGGTGTGCATATAAGAAAGATATTCAATAAAAACTGAGAAAAAAATGTGCTTTTTTAGATTTCGACGAGCTCTGACATATAACGGCATAGGTCTGGAACAAATAATAGGAACAATACTTTGTATTGCTGTCTCTGTATATCCTAACACATGTCTTTGTAATAAAGTTTAAATTAAGTGAATATCTTAAACGGTTTTTTGAGAAATACCATCTTTTGTACCCCTACCCCCCATTTTGGCTTATGTTAAAAATTGTCAATTTTGGGCACAAAATTTGAGGTAAAAAAGAAAATCTAAAAAAAAATCATTTTTTTTGCACTAAAATATCCCTATTGGGCATGAGTTTGTTATTGTATAATTATTTTTTCCAGTTTTATTATAATTTTTGAAATATAACAAATGTAAATTTCCGGAAGTGCAAAAATCCAAAACCTCAGCAGTGGTCACCCTTAACGGAGACAACGCTGTCTTTTACTGTGTGCAGTAAGTAAACAGTAAAGTGTGCCAGTCGGACAGAAAACCTACTAAACTGAATAAAAACATTTGACGAAAAGAGCCAGTCGAATGTGTGTACTAACTTTACCGCGTCTATTCGACCAATGCTATCTGTGCATACTTCATGACGTAATCAGTTGTAACGAGCTTCACGGCATAGTAAAGTAAACGAATTAATTTCCAATGTTGTATTTCAAATAAAAGAAGTGAGTGAGAAAATAAAGATATACAATACGCGAATCTAGTTTGTGTTTAGCGACTCCATCAACACATTGTTCAGGTGAGAGAGCGGGAGGCTACATATCATATGAATCCAGAAAACATGGGCCACTCTTACTTTCGGATGAATTTCCATGTATACTCCGATAAGTAGGACGAACCGGCGTACGTGCCCCATCCGGCGGACTAGGCTAGTTAAAGTGAACTGCCTAATGACACACCGAAGTAACCCAGTGGCACCAGTGATGCTCAAACCCGTGATTTCCGCATAACGTGGTACGAGTATTAACGTTCATACACCATCCAATCCCTTCTCCAGAAAGTGAAAACGGGGATGCTGTGGGTATGAAATATAACCTTAATTTCGGCTTATCAAGTTTGTATATTGTAAAATTAAAACATTTAATAGGTAATTTTAAATAAGTATCGCATTTTTTCTTTGAAAAAATGTTTTTAAATCTGTTTTATTGTCGAAATATCCGTTATAAAATCCTGCTCAAATAAGCTTTTCCGTCGCTTAATGGAATTAAGGCGGGACCATGTAATGCGGATTCAGAGGGGTTCGAGCTCGTGATCTCCGGATTTCAGTAAAAACGTGGATTTGAAGTTAATAGGCCCCACTGGACAGTAGATACTTACTATACCTGATGCTGAATATTCCATGTTACTTTGTATACCATCCCATCCTCAATTATTTCGAAGATGATGCTACCGCCCAACCACCAACCCTCCACCCACGCATTCCTTCCCTCATTTATTGCATGTACTTTCCAGATGCTGCGGACTACATGGTCACGTTTCCGTGACATCATTGAAAGCGAGTGATACCTTTATAGCAAGAAGTAGCATACCTGGTGCTGTGGACTCCATGTTTCCAAGATATTTCCAGTCATATCGAGCGTGATTCCTTCAATTTGTCCAATACCTGGCCCGTTCACTGCGTACAGAACATCCGCTGCGAAAGAAAATAAGATGATATACGTTTTTGTTAATCAATTGAATTCTCGCTTGCCAGTTTATCACAACGGTACCCTAGTACATTCTTACATGTACGTTGGCTTGCTGTGCTCCGACCAACTCATTAAAAAGGCTGCTACCCAACTTTTTTTTTTTGAACATTTAATGGACTTTTTGTTTTCTTTTTACATTTATAGGATCGTCGCAAATCGCACCAATATCGGGTATATACATGTATATTGTTAATTTTATTATAGCATTATAAATCAATCTTAACTGAAAAATAATATGAATGAGACGCATTAAAACAGATTAAAATTATAGACAGGGAACTATATTTTGTAAAACGCTTTTACCACTTTCAGGAGACTCGGCAAAAAAAAAGAAAGAAAAAAAATGGTCCTACCTTCCTACACACTTAAAACATTTTGGGACATAGCACAGCAAACCAACATATTGTTTTAAAGAAGGCCCTATGGCGTACCGCTGTTAACTCCGAGATGTGAGAATGGGGGAGTGGGTGATCTAATAACGTTCGAGTCAACGAATGTTTTTTGTCTTTATTTTAATGTAACAACAATACTTTACTAGAACACATCGGTCTTCGGATACCATATTAATATTGTAAGGGGACGCACGTACATCTTGGTTTATCTTCATCCAAAATGAGCTTAACAGCAAGAACCCTTCCTTGCAGATATATAATCATAGTGGAATGTTATCTTTAACGTTCTATAAATGCTTTAACTTAGTTCAAGATAACGGTTTTCCTTAAAGGGGAATATATAACTATATAGCCAAAATCTTAATTATTCAACGTGTACACGTTTTTATTCTTCTTTTATACACAATATAGGCATAATATAGTCACTTATTAACATAAATGACTGAGGTTCCTTTGATTAATATCATTTAGTCATGTTTCATTATATGTCAAAATATAATATAGGACGCCGAAAGGTTAAGAACATCTACACATATTTCAAAAGGCAATAGTCGAATCTGGGGATTTGGAAGAGCAATGCAGAAACAAGGCAGAACTGCGAATCTTTTATTTATAATAAAAAATGTTAGTGCTGATGACAGCATGGGAAATGAGATATTGTTCAAAAAAAAGAATTACATTTTTACAAGAGGTATAACTGTTTCAATCGGAACCAAGCTGGAATTTCCCTCCCTGCACCGGATATCACCGATGAAGAATCGTTCTCGTATACATTTGTTTTTAATAGAGAACTCTTCCCCGTTAGATTTCCGCATAATATTAAAATGAATGATAAATATGAAATGTTTCTGACTATAGACTCTGTAGGGAAAAATAATAAGCTATTCAAGCTGTACTGAATATAAGTGAAAACTATCCTAGTTTGCTTCAGTTTCAAATGAATTGTGCACATGTATCAAATTGAGCTGCATTTTGATTTAATATTTAGTTCTGAAAATGGGCCTGGCAAATTTGCCGACTTGGTGGCGTGTTTTTTGAAAACATAAATATCAACATTACATATATACAATTGTCAACAATATTATTGAAGAATACTGGAGCTGCATGTTACTTTTGATTTAATATTTAGTCCTGAAAATGCTTGGTCTGGAAAACTCGCCGACTTGGTGTTTGTTTTTTTGAAAACATAAATATTAACATTACATATATACAATTGTCAACAATATTATTGAAGAATAATAGAGCTGCATGTTACTTTTGATTAAATATTTAGTTCTGTTTGGTCTGGAAAACTCTCCGACTTGGTGGTGTGTTTTTTGAAAACATAAATATCAATGTTACATATAATTATTTACAATTGTGCACAACAATACTGAACGAAAGCGAATCTGCTTATAGAATTGGTTTCCTTAACATATCATATATCATATCTTTCTAATGCCACAACACGACGCTATATTGAACTGAACATCGACTCTGACCTACATATATATTGCATATTATATATTCCGCATAACAGAAATCCATGATACCACATATATAGTTAAAGGCCGACACATATCTGTGAAGTACTTAATTTTAATGCACATATCTGTGAATTCCTTAAGATTAGTGCAAATATCTGTGAATTCCTATAGTTTAATGCACATATTTGTGAATTCCTTAAGTGTAATGCACATATCTGTGAATTCCTTAATTTTAATGCACACATCTGTGCATTCCTTAAGTTTAATGCACACGTCTGTGACTTCCTTAAGTTTAATGCGCACATCTGTGAATTCCTTAAGTTTAATGCACGCATCTGTGAATTCCTTAAGTTTAATGCACACATCTGTGAATTCCTTAAGTTTAATGCACACATCTGTGAATTTCTTAAGTTTTAATGCACATATCTGTGAATTCCTTAAGTTTAATGCAATGCACATATCTGTGAATTCCTTAAGTTTAATGCACACATCTGTGAATTCCTTAAGTTTAATGCACGCATCTGTGAATTCCTTAAGTTTAATGCACACATCTGTGATTTCCTTAAGTTTAATGCACATATCTGTGAATTTCTTAAGTTTTAATGCACATATGTTTGAATTCCTTAAGTTTAATGCACATATCTGTGAATTCCTTAAGTTTAATGTAATGCACATATCTGTGAATTCCTTAAGTTTAATGCACACATCTGTGAATTCTTTAAGTTTTAATGCACATACGTTTGAATTCCCAAAGTTTGATTCACATACATGCATGTGTGATTTCCTAATTGTAATGCACACATTTGAATTCCTACAGTTTGATGTCTGAAGCAAAGTACAGTTTAAACTGAATGGATAAGGCATGCGTGGGTGTGTGCCCAGTGGGTTATTTATAAATGAATTTGGGGGCAATGGTACTGCACTTCACATTACTGTGTTTTTGAAATGCATACATGAAAGTACATCAACTGACATTTAAAGTGAGGAAGTGTCGATTCTTACGGATTGCGGTAGGTGTATTTTTCCTGGTTTTACCCAAGAAAAATGAGTGTCTGCCTCCACCACAAAATATATCGAATGTCATGTATAACCTTACATGAGAATGACGTAAAACACCATACAAAAAAATAACAAAAAAACACAAGACATTTAACTAGCAATATGTTTTACATACTTTCCAGAGAAATAGTGGATTTCATGATTAAAATAAAACCTTATATTTTCATTGTGAAATTATATTTCACATTATATTTCACATGTGAAAAAATGCGTCTCCGTGACCGAAAGGTTAACGATGTTGCGTTGTAAACATTCGCATCTCACCGCTGCGGGTTCGAATCCCACTGGGATCTCGATTATTATGTGAGGAAGTGTCGATGGCGAGAGGTGTACAGAACTGGTTCATCCCTTGAAAAGTGGGTGGTCTGCCGCCCACTTTTCCTTCGACCGTCATATATAACCTTACATGTGTTGAAAATGCCGTAAAACACCATACAAACAAACAAATCACATGTGAAATACCGAAAATGACGTAATGACGCTGTTTTATTGATGTCATTATTTTGGCGCATTATGTTTTGTCTGCATAAATTTTAAGGTTGTGAGTATATAATAAATACAATATGTGTTGGTTTGTAATGAATATGGGATTTTTTTTCATCTCGAAGTGAAGAAACTCGCACATTTTCACTCGTGCTAAAGCACTCGTGAAAATAAAGTTTTCTTATTTCTCGATGAAAATAAATCTTATATTCACTCAAACCAACAAATATCCTCTATTAATTAACACCTACGTATACAGGGACACTCATCAAAGAAAGTGAAGCTATGGACAGTTTAGCGGTGGTTGTTGATGGGTTCTGTTATAAAGGGACTCCTGTCTAAACCCGGTGCTAAAATGGGCATATAAACGTCAAACGCAATTCAGCGTATACACATGAAAAACGATAATTAGATGAAGCTAGAGGCCGTCCGTAGTTATGCGTGTGGTGGAGTATGTCGTTTATGGCTGTGTTTCTTTGAAGACACCATAACAGTTATTGCATTAAAGGACAACCAGCAATTTTCAGATGTTCACAAAATGTCTACTAAGTATATAAGTACCGACTATTGTTCGTTCTTACACCACGTTGTCATTACATTTTTGTTTTGGTTTTGTTTAGGAGAAAATGAAACAAATAATTTAAATAACATAATAATGTTTTTTCTTAAAAGTAGAAGTGCCTCAGTCATTAATATAAATAAGTGGCTATAATATGACGTACATAGTGGGTAAAACAATAACACGTGTACACCATGAATACTTTTATTCTTTTGCTATAGATCTGTTGCCCTTTAAGAAAATCCAGTATTTTGAAATAACTTTGACTAATAGTCTTGCATACCGGATTATAAGAATCTTACATGGGTATCCGGTGGAGATAGGGAATTCCAACCCGAGGTATACGTGTTTTTACCGAGGCTCTGCCGCGGTTCCGATTAAAACACTTATACCGAGGGTTGGAATTCCGTATCTGAATCGAATACCCATGATAGATTTTTTTTCTTGCATATCAGACATGTTGTGCATTGACGCCGCCAGCTATTAACGTTTTCCATGTTTTCCTGCATATCGGATGTTGGCGAGCGTGAATTTTATCTCGACCCTAGGGTGAGATGGAAATATCTAGCCACGGTAAAGTGGCGGATATCCTTGTCCGGTATGCAAGAAAAGCTTATCCGCGTTTTACATGGGTGATGGGAAGCCTGACCTTACACTTGGGGGAAGATAAAAGTCGCGCACTAATATCAACAATGATAGTTACTTGAGGTCATTTATTAAATAAATATGCACAACTTTTGTAGTTGGCGACGTCGATGTGCAGAATGTAAATGATATGCAAGAAAAATAATCAATGATGGGTATCCGGTTCAGATAGGGAAATTCTAACCCTCGGTATGACTGCTTTAATCGGAACCGAGGCTCTGATATATATTATATGATAGATTCTTATACTTTATATAATAGCATGGAAATGTTCTTTCTTTCAAATCTAATTATGGGTGATAAAATGGTAAATGATGTTCTCAATCTGAAGACAGCTTTAATGCCACTCTTGCGAGCTAAATTCATAGATCCTTAAAGATCCGCCCACAACTGTCCAAATTGAATTTGGCCACAAACCTTGACCAGGTGCTGTACATGGTTGGTTTGTGGGACAGCATGCACTTTATCTACAGGTGTAAATACATGATGCGATTTTAATTGATCAAATGGCATGCTCAGATGCATTTTTGATTGACAGTGTGGATCTGTGAATTGTCTTAGGAGGTCGTGTATAAAATAAAGAAAGTGTCCTACATAGCAATAAGTTCATGCATTTTAACTGTATACAGAACAGAGGTGCGCATGTGTCAAACTGAACCTAAAATAGAGAAAAACAAATGTACATTATATGTCAAATTGAACCTAAAACAGAACAAGACAAATATGTATGATTAACTGAACGTAATAAGGAAACATGCATGTCTAATGTCACAGTTTTCAGTGTTGTAAAAGCTCATCGGTTAAATGAACAAGACAATTTCCGGTGAAATGTCAGTGACAGTTCGGTACCATTTCATTAGCGTCATACATTAGACAACGACAGTTTCCAAGATTGTTGTAAAATCAGAATGGTGTTAATAACTAACTTACCATTTGAGTCATACTCGATTGCATAGATGGTTCCCCTGCCTGGATCAAGGCTTATTTTAAATGTCCCAGCAATTGTACCGTTTAAACCCGCGTCAAAGCATTGTATTCTGTAAAAAATAAAGTGTACACACAATAAAACATCGACGAACCTCAGCGGCGCCGGTGATGTTAAATAAATAATTTCAATGCAACATCGGTCAAACTCGATTTTTATATTTCATACTTTGGATTCCTTCTAATATATATATATATAAATCAAATAGCCGACAGTGCATAATTTACCGAAAACATAATTATGATAGATCTTTCCTTAATTACTGTCGCATACATGCATTACATTTCTTTGCATGTTTTTCTTTTAAGATAAATGGAATTTAACTTTTGTGAAGTCAGTCCATTTTTGTTTTCATTTTCTTTTATTTGAATTACTCTATATGTGGTTAGCATATACTTGTTGTCTACAGTGTATGCTATTACTATGCGTAACATTAGCCAGACAGTCTGTATCAACAGAAGAAATATAATACTAAAACGATTAGAGAGTTATAAAATACCAAAAAGATGGAAGAAATATACAATACTATAACGATGGAAAAAAATAATTAAGTGCATGTGTACTATACATTGTAGGTGCCGTTGTATGTACCTGCCATTTTCCCTGTCTGCAACACACAGCATATCTCTGCCCTCATCTAGTGCAACACTGTGTGGTATGTTGAACTCGTCTGCTCCTGGATTCATGGACGACCCTGTTGAATAATAAATACATTTAAATGCGATTATTAATATCATCCGAAAAATGAAAAGCACATACACACTAGCATCACTGCTGTAAGTAGCACGTTCTCCTCACCAATTGACCTAGTTGTCATTACCAACTGACCCAGTTTTTCATCGTGAATGTGAAGTGTTAAAGGTAATTTAGGCATACAGCAAATATTGAGAGTTCTGAAAGACTTGGTAAAGGGTGAAAGGATTATCAAAATCGGATAATAAACAAAAAACTGGGTGAGGGGGGGGGAGGGGGATGGGGGGAGGGGCAATGGGGTTCTGATAGGGGTTTCAGGGTTTTGTATCAATCTGCAGTGATTTTGTGTTGGTGTGGGCGGTGAGGGGGCAAGGGGTTCTCATAGGGGTTGAGGGGTTTTGTATCAATTTGCAGTGATTTCCCTTGATTTAAAGATGCCGTATATAGGGGTTTAGAACTACGATGCATAATTCGTGAATTGAATTGAATGTTGTTTTAACGGCTCATCAACACAGTATAGGTTATTTAGAGCCGCCCCAGAGAGGGGGGAAGGATACATAGGAATCCGGGAACCTGCCCTACTCTTATTATCGAATAGATTCCTATGGTTCTTTAACGTGCTCGGAGGATAAACCGATACGTGGGACCGCCCGGTTTACGTCCCCATCCGACGGACGAGGCTAAGGGAAAGTGTTTTGCCCAAGAACACACCGACGGAACTCAGTGGCACCACGGAGGATTGAACCCGGGGACTCCGGTTACAAATCCGCCGCGCTACCGCCTGAGCCACGCCAGCCCTCGCATACTTCATGAAGTGGCGGCTTCTTCAGCCGTTTTAGAATAAACTTCAAATGGTCATATTTTCCTTGTTTATAATCCGATTTTGATAATTCTTTCCAAGTCTATCATAATTCTACATGAATAATGTAGTTTAGAAAAAAGGTTCTGAAAGTTCATTCAAATCAACAGAAGTGAAAAGGAAACAAAAACAAACTATATAATAATGTTAAGAGTAAATAAACATGAGAACATGTAAAAGTAGGAAGTTAAAAACAATATTAAGTACTAAACCCAGGTTAAATTATGTTGTGTGTATCGCTGTAGTGGTAGAGCGTTGGACCCAGGATCGAAAAGGCGATGGTTCGATCCCCGCCATGACCATATGTGTTGTGAACATAAGCAAGAAACTTTATCTGCATTTGCTTAGTACTGGTTCTACTCAGGAAAACACCGAGAGTGAGTATGATTACACAGTTCGGATATGATTACACAGTTCGGAACTTCCGTTACAATTAAATAAGTAAGTAATGCTAACATTTCGTTTTATTAGTCAACGCCATACAATACTTCGCATCATTAATGCCAGTAACAATGCGTCATCTTGTTTTACATTAAACAATTAGATATTATTATGTATAATTAAATTATAAAGTTTCACGTGCATCATAATGTCAAAATAAAAATAATATTCAAATTTGATGTTAATTAAATATTTAAAATTAAAATAATTTGTCAGCTGTTGACTTTGAAATGTAATACTGTGACATTTTAAGTAGCACATATTAATTGGCCAGCCGTAAATCACAAAGAAACAAAACAAACGAAGATCACGAATATCAATTACATCATCATGATATTAATTGCTCTGTCAAACATGTTCCGTTAATGTTATTAAATTGACATCAACTTGAAGGTGATTGAAAAATGAATTTATTGTATCAGTTCATGAGGAGATGTCAGGTAATATACTGAGTCAGACTAAAAAAAAAGCGACAGCAATGTGTGTGTGTGCGTGCGTGCGTGCGTGCGTGCGTGCTTGTGCGGTTCTAATGTTTATAGTCCCTCCACCATATAAAACCGATAGGACATCCACATCGGTATAAGTACAATAGAGTCTGCAGTGGACTGTATGAGAGCGTGTGTGTATTGTAATGATCTATCTGCAGTCTACTTGTAACAAATAATAATGCTGCCATATTGGAATATCACGCCGTAGTGCATGGTACCCCACTCAGTCACTTTTTTCTGACACTGGGCCAACCCACTATAGTACCATTTTTAAAGTCCTTGATATGACGTGGCTATGGGACTCGAACCCACTACCTCCCGATTGCAGGCCAGACACTCTAACTACTACGGTGCGACAACAACGTATTTGCATACAGTCAATAAAGAAGAATAAATGGGTATTTTATATCACACCCTATATCAG
This sequence comes from Cyrtodaria siliqua, assembly GCA_037043455.1. Lineage (NCBI taxonomy): Eukaryota > Metazoa > Mollusca > Bivalvia > Adapedonta > Hiatellidae > Cyrtodaria > Cyrtodaria siliqua. Next base: position 91,497 of record JAWPHD010008066.1, read on the forward strand.
GCCTGGTACACTATATGATATGAGTCGAGGGCCTGATATAGGGTTTGATATGAAAATACAAATGTTTTATTCTATGTCTCGTATACTTCAGCTTGTTGAAATGTCATCTTCAGCTCTAACACTACGCTGTTTTCCAGGGAGAAAACATTTTTATTAATAAATCTAGTCCATTCTGTGGTCAAGTCTGTGGTAAGTGCTACAAAACATTTATTTTTCCGAAGCTTGATTGAAAATGAATACCATTTAAAAAAAATTAATAAAGAATTTCATTCACGGATAATGATTCTATGTCCAATTATCTGGTGCGAACACAGGTTAGACACACGTAATAAATGAAACGCAGACGACAAACCATTCGCGTGACAAATCGTATAAAATCGTGACTAATCGGTAATAAAAGGATCGAGATGAACATTCGGTTATTTCCATATGACATGTTTTACCTTTTATTTCACCCGTGTGATAAAGCTTTATTGCCCGGCAACGAAATCTTGATTGATATGACTATCGTATATTCAAAAACACCATATTTATAAGTATATGATAAATAAATATAATAAATTGAAGATGATATCAGTTTTGTTGGCGCGCCGCGAAAGAAGAACACCACGATATGTATTTTTATGATGAATTAGGTAAAGAAATTTCTGTGTGTGTGACACAGACGCAAACCAAGAGCGGAACGAACGAGACTTTTTTCGGACGCTGAATACGATTCCATTGAAGTCTCAGTCACATTAGAAAATTGTATCAGTCCAATGATTTGATCAGTTTTATTTCACTCAGGCAAACAGGGGCGATAACTCAGAGAGGTGAGACAAATCTAACTACAAGTCACTGGCACACAGGGGCGATAACTCAGAGAGGTGAGACAAATCTAACTACAAGTCACTGGCACACAGGGGCGATAACTCAGAGAGGTGAGACAAATCTAACTACACGTCATGGCACACAGGGACGATAACTCAATCAGGTAGGTGATACAAATCCAACTGCAAGTCACTGGCAATCATGGGCGATAACTCAGTTATATAAGTGAGACAAAACACACTACAAAGTCACTCATACGAAGCCCACTAACCTGTATTCCGTCTGCCCCATTTGGTCAATAAAGTTCCGTCGGCGGCAAATTTCATGATTCTTCCATTGCAGTACCTACAAGTTTAAACAGCATTAAGTAAAAATGCGACGAAGATGATAGTGTCTTACACTTTTGGATTTAAAGCACTCTAAATCCCTCCAATAACAAAACATATTTTACAACATATGTACACCGTCTCTAAAACCTACTGACGACGAGGTATATATATATATAACATACATATTTTGAGAATCTAGGCCTAATAGACACAGTATAAACCGCTTTACCCAGCCAGACCAAACGCCAAAACTGGAGCGTCGCATTAAGAGTTACCAACTCATAATTTATTCTACGCATATTTACTCACGGGTATTTTAAGAACCCATGAATAAACCTTTACTTTTAATCGACACAAATACATTACTATATGACCTGAACACTTGGACAGAGTTTTGATAACGTTTTTTTCAGTTTAATTGTGCCGTTATTTGGCGGGCTAGTTATGTTTAAATCGTTCAGTTGCATGATATCTATCTATGGCTTCGCGATTTATTTTGCTAGTTCGCGTGATTGTAAAATGTAATCTGATTCAAAAGGGTATTTTGATAGGTAATGTTTAGAAATCCTTTGTTCATGTTGTTACTAATTTAATTCTGGTATTCATAAATATGACAAAAACGGTTCTATTACTACTCCGGTTTCCGGAAAGATTCAGTTCATCTGCGACGCTTGCTTGTTTCCAAGACAAACGTATAAGACCTTTCTTCTAAAAAATTGTTTGACGCGGCAGCCATTTTACTGAGATTCTGGTATCGTTTCCGATTGGCTGATACAGACCCCATCTTTGTTTACATAGAGTTATATAGTAAAAACGTGTAGCCACATTCTATCCAAGATAAACAGAACGGCAGAAAAACAATAAATTAATAAATAAACAAAGTGGAAAATTTCATCATTATATCGACAAACTAAATGTGGATAACATTATATAATAAAAAAATAATAAGTACGTACTGTTTTCAGTTTCAAAGTTTCGTCTGCACAAAGGAACAAGACGTTTGTATTTACAATCAAGCGCCGAAGATGATCACGACTATGAAAACCTTTAAAATGTTTTGCTGGTTCAAAGTTATTTATCGGTGTATTAATAGTGTTTTACAACCCTTCCATAATGACATATCTAATGATAACTAAATAACATGTAATGAACATATTAAAAAGAACTCAGCCCTATAAATAAAACATAACCTTCATATTTAATTTGATCAGCTTCAGGCGTGCACTGCGCCTGAATGATTTACACAATGACATCCTACAGCTGTGCGACGGCAAAAAGTCAGACATTCGATTAAATCAACCACTATGTAAACATACCAGACTTTAATATAATCATCATGCCATTATGAAACATAATATTTACAATATGTTCGTATAATTTAAAAACATTAAATAAAATGTTGCAAGCGGTTAATTAAAATAGCCATCTTGTGATTACCCATCTGAAACAAAAAAGTCTCCGTTGGACGCTACAGCGACATCTGTTGGTTTGCAGAAATGTTTGTCGTCACTTCCGGGAACTAGTTTCTCGCCCAACGTGAGAGTTGGTACAGCAGATCCTTTTGATATCTTCATAACCTATAACATTGTAAATATCGTTGGAATATTGGAATACCACACCGTTGACGCATGACATGATACCCCACCCAGTCAGATACTACTGACCCCGGGCCGACCAGTACTATAACTACTCTTTAGATAAAGGGAGCTACGAGTAACATGTGTTTGAAGTCTGATATTGACCCGGCCGGGGATTGAACCCACGACCTCCCACATGCCAGACGGACGCTCTACTACATGTGTAGAGGATCGAGGTGTATAGTTGTTTCTCACCACAGCACAATACCAGATATGATACACAGCATTATTAAAAGCAACTGTCATTCTATAACGAGTTAATAGAGACCATCAAAATGAAAATGAAATGTACCCATCAGAATAGAACTATAGCGACAGATCGCGGGCCATGATACGGATATAATTATGCACAATAAATCGACATTTGAAGTCTTATGATAAATAGCTATGGCCAACGTGTTTAACGTGGTGTTTTCCCCTGGAGCCGGTCTCCAACAATTTTACCACAGCCAGAACAATTATACTTAATCTGTTAAAGATCCTGGAAATGAAAGAAGAGTGATTGGTGTCAATCAAATACAAATAAAAACCCTCATAATGTGTCAGTTTCAGATGGAAAGCACATGACCTACATAAGCCGCATGTTACATTAGGTTTAATTATTGTTTATGAAACTGTTTGGTCTTGGAAACACGACTATTCGTCTGGTTTGTGTTGCTAAATCATACATATTAATTCAAATGGGGCTTACATTGCTAACAGTTGTGCATATAATTAAAATAAAGTATATTTCGATCACAAAACAAGAAAATATAAGAGCCGTAAAACAAATGAATTAATACTAATGATTTATACAACTAAACTAGCCGAGTCGTCTATTTTTCCAGATCAAACTATGCCATCAACCGGACCGATCATCGGGGTCTAGTTCAGTGCATATACACATTGAATATGGAACTGAAACACATTAGTTCGAATCCCACTGGGAGCTCGACTTGTGAGGAAGTGTCGATTCTTACGGATGGCGGGAGTCGTACAGTATTGGTTCTACCCAGGAAAAGTGGGTTATCTGCCTCCACCACGAAAAAGAATCGACGTCATATATTACCTGACATGTGTTGAAAATGACGTAAAACATCATACAAACAAACAAAACTGAAACACATTATGACGTTTTATTCGTATTTGGAATTCTTCCAGATCGCCTTTGGACAGTCCCTTTAAACTGATAAAAATCGTTTTTCTTTTCCTTTTTTGAAAATTGTATGCTGTGATAATTTGACCTTAAGTATATAAATCAGAGAGTGTCCTCGAAGTATTCTTTTATTTGTAAACAATTAATTCGTACAAATTTGTACAAGTTTTATCATTGTATTTGTATAGAAATGAGTGGATGAAGAACATTCTTATGCATAAGATAGCCATAACACGCACCTGATGAAGTCCGACGTCTGTAATCCACATGTTTCCATCCTGGTCTATCGTCAACCCGTGTGGCATGTAGAACCTGAAATAACAATGACGTTTTAAGCCTTGAAGCTCAGTGTGGGTATGTGGGTAAATGTTTAAAGGGACTGGGGACGATCTGGAAGAGTAATTGTTGCCGATACAAATACAAGCGGAACCCCTCATAGTGTGCTTCAGTTTTGTATGAAATGTGCAAATGCATTGAATAAGTGATAAATTAAGATCATTTTCATTATTATTGATGAAAATGTTTCGACTGGAAAAGCACGACGACTCGGTGTATTTGTGTTGTTAAATCGTCCATGGTAATTCATAAGGGTTCATATTGCTGGCAGTTATGCATATTATTAAATAAAAGCGTAGTATAATCAGAGAAAACAAGAATTTATTATATCATTAAAACATCATTTGAAGTAATATTAATGATTTATGCACCAAAACAACACTGGCCGAGTCGTCGAGTTTTCCCGATCAAACTATTTCATTAACAATATTTAAATCGATTCTACCATGGGGCCCATTTTAGTGCATATTAAATATGCAACTAAAACACATTAGGATGGTTTACTAGTATTTGGAATGGCACCCATTATTTTCCAGATCGCATCCAGTCCCTTTAAGAACTTAATTGTCTCGCCTTTTTGAAGGAAAAAAGAGACATAGGTGTTGCTTTTCCGGCGGCGGCGGCGAAGGCCTCAGCATTCAAGTTTTGCGTTTAGGTCATTTCTCACAAAATATTTGCACTAGACCTTTCAAACTTTGCTTGGGTGGTACATCACAACGTGACAAAGCAAATGAGGAAGTGACCTTGACCCTCCAAGCAACGGTTAGATAACAATAGTTTACGTTCAACTTTTGCGTTTAGGTCACTTTTTCACAAACTGTATGCACTAGACCTTTCAATTTTTGCTTATAGATGTATCTTGGGTGATACATTGCAACGTGACAAGGCAAATGTGGAAGTGACCTTGACCCTCCAAGCAAAGGGCAGATAACTTACTTTCAACTTTTGTGTTGAGGTCAATTTCTCGCAAACTGTATGCACTACACCTTTCAAACTGTGCTTGTAGTTGTATCTTGGGTGGTACATTGCAACGTGACAAAGCAAATATGGATGTGACCTTGATCCTCCATGCAAAGGGCAGATAACCTTATAATTCTTACCTTCAACATTTGCGTTAAGTTCACTTTCTCGCAAACTGTATGCACTACATCTTTCAAACTTTGTTTATATTTGCATGGGGACGTAAACCGGGCGGTCCCGTGTATCGGTCTATCCTCCGAGTACGTTAAAGAACCATAGGAATCTATTCGATAATAAGAGTAGGACACGTTTCCCGGATTCCTATGTATCCTTCCCCTCTCTTTGGGGCGGCTCTAAATAACATACACTGTGTTGATGAGCCATAAAACAACATTCAGTTCTTTTCAGTTATATTTGTATAATGGGTGGTACAACGTGACAAAGCAAATGTGGATGTGACCTTGACCCTCGAAGCAAAAAGCGGATTTCATTATAATTTGTACCTGAAACTTTTACGTTTAGGTCACTTTTTCACAAATTGTATGCACTAAGACCTTTCAAACTTTGCTTATAGTTGTATCTTGAGTGGTACATTGCAACGTGACAAAGCAAATGTGAATGTGACTTTGACCCTCCAAGCAAGGGGAAGATAACTTAATAATTTTACCTTCAACATTTGCGTTGAGGTCACTTTATCACAAACGTTATGCATTAGACCTTTCAAACTTCGCTTATAGTTTCTTGGGTAGTACATCACAATGTGTCAAAAACCAAATGTGGATATGACTTTCACCATCCAAGCAAAGGGCAGATAACTTTAATTGTTACATTTTACATCACTTTCTCGTGAAGTATAATTATGCACTAGATGCTTTAAACCTAGTTTATAGCTTAATCTTTGGAAGACACAAAACATTCTATTTTGTTTTTTTGACATAGTTGTGTCTCTACTTTTGTGGTGTTGATGTTGTTTGTTTGTTCTTTTTTTATAGAATGGCATTTTGTTTTTAGGCAAATGCACTTAAATGTCATCTCAGCAAACTGTACACTCCATTGTTTTTAGTTATTAAAATATTTACAAGCTTTCATTTAAACATCATTTATCTTTTATTTGGAAGTCCCGCCCCCGTTAGGCGAGACCACAGACCTAATAACAAGACATTAGGCGAGACATATTATTCCGCGAATTTCTTGTTTTAAATACTAGTATTAAAGCAAACACCTTATCAATCCAAAGTATTAGAACGTACGTCTGTCTGTCCGTCCGTCCGAAAAGTTACTGTGTCTAACTTTTCTCACAGTTTTCCATGGAATGTTTCCAAATTATACATGGTGATTTACTAGGAATGCAAGATGTACATGCCGAATTCGGCGTGAAAATCAACTAACCCGCCAAATAACGGCAAAAAGTGCACTACAAAATTGTTTGTCACAACTCCATCTAGGTGTTCAGGTCATATACTAATGTATATGTGCCGATTAAAAGTATAGATTTTGCGTAAAATCAAGAGTTGGTAACTCTTAATTCGACACTACAGTTTTTGGGTTTAGCCTGGCTAGTTAAAGCCGTTTATATTATTTATATAGTACAGCGTTTGGATTCTCAAAATATGTCAGTTATATATATATACCTCGTCGTCAGTAGGTTTAGAAACGGTGTATACATGTTGTAAAATGTGGCTGTTGTTGGCGGGATAACTACTACAATTACTCGCGTTACGTCCCCTTTGCAATGGTTAAATGTAAATGGCGTGTATGTCTAAATCGTCTCACAGTTGTCCATGGATTCTTTCAAATGTATACAGGATGCTCCATTCTAATGTCAAGATACTGGAGATATGGCGTTGATGTTGGTGGGTTATTTTCCTGCTAATGTTTTTATACTTCACACGAAATAATTGTATTATGGACGCTCCGTTCTATTACATTTACCAGGTAATTTAAAGTATAACACTATAACAACACTAGTATGTAGTGTAAAGCTTACACAAGTGTTTATATTACGCTTCACTGTAAACTTCAATGTACATTGTGTATGCCGTGTTATTATTGTTGTTTTTCCTTATTTTTTCACATTTTTTTCTTTGATGTTCTCACTGTATTGTATATGTATTGTGTGTAGGCTATAAACGTTGTACTGAATGTTTAATGCTGAATAAAGTTATTATTATTATATATATACATATAGCCTGGACTCAAGGCTCGGTAGCTCAGTGTATAAAATCTCGCGCTTTAAAACGTCAGACCTCTGCTTCGCATGTGTTCGTGTCCTGGCGGAGGCACGTGTGATAAACTGTATCTGTCATTTCCTTTTCCTACGAGGTTGCTTTTTAAGTATAACTTTGAAGTAGAATACCGCTTTTGAAGTAGAATACCTCTTAAGCCGGTGCTAGTGGGCGTGAGAGGTGTTGCTTCTTCCATTACTTCTCATGAACAGACTCAATAAAATCGAGTCTGCTGCTTTATTCTCTTAATTGTGTTTGTCGCTCCCAAAGGATCACCTTTATCAGTATGTATTGATATAATATGTTAACGGGACGTAATGCACCATTTCATGAATGAATGCGATAAATGAAAATCTTTATTTATCGATGGTGACCCAGTTAGTTTAAAATAAGCTTCCGTGGGACCCTCTTTAATTTATTAATCGATTCGTGTTGTTTTTTTCGGGCTTTTAAGGTTTTAAACCACGGTACTAAATGGCAAAATCCATGAAACGTGTTATCGCTGTATGCAATGGTGTGGTATATTTCATTCACTAACGGCGTTTAAAACCGAAAAAACACCGAAATACAAATCAATACTTAGGCTTATATTTACAGTTCTGACTTATATTAGCATTATATACTCTCTCTCTAAATGTATTATTTGCCATTGTAATTATTGTAATTTATTTCACTCAGCCATACGCATATGCAATTGCAAGATGTTAACTGGGAAGGGTTTAAACTAATGTTGGTAGAACTTGTTACCCGACCCATTTGTCATAATAATATTTCTATTGTATATATGTGGATAATATTCTGTATTTTACACATTATTGGCAATAAAATATGTTCAACTCATATTCCCGTCGTTACATGTAGTATACTTACTGTCCTGCCCCGAGCTGTGATACCACTTCGCCGGTCTCTGGCTTCACTGTCATTATTGTGTCTGCTTTAATAGGTCCCAGTGTGGGATTGAATCGGTTGAATAACCCAAATGATCTAGATAGATGAAAACTAGTTTAAAACGAGGTGAGTGGTACAGAATGTAAATATAACTAATGGTCATCGACCCGTCAGCATAATATACGGCGGCAATAAAATGTGTTCAAAATGAATAATTAGTGTTCTGCAATTACACGTTGACACTGGCTTAGATATGCTTTGTTTGCTTATAAGTACATGTAGTAATAAAAACATGTATAAACTGTAATTACAGGCATGTTTTGTAATAAATGTTATGGGCACGGCCAGCGTGTTGAGCCCGTTAATTAGAAAATAGGATGGACTGAAAAACACAAACCTGGCACACCATTTCACCAGTAGGATGAATGTATGCACGTCGCTTTTAACAATAGTTCGGTCATATTATGACGGTATGTGCTTGTAGCAGTGAGTTCTATGCTCAACTTTATAGTGATGCCACCCTGGCATACCACGCCGTAGAGACATGTCATCCCACCTCACCAGCCAGATGTTACTGACTCAGGGTCGACCAGTCCTAGCAAAAAACGCTTTACATGCTGAGCGTCAAGCAAGTGGGGGTACTCGTATTATTTTATAAGTCTTTGGTAAGACCCGACCAGGGATTAAACCCCGACCTCTCGCATGCGAACCGGACGGTCTACATTTACGACACCGCCGACATGTGTTTAGCTATGAGAACACTAGGCCAACCCAAATAAACCACGGCCATATACAGCAGGTGTCGTCCGCCAGAATATGGGACGGTATGGAAGACGGATGCGGCCATTTCGACTTCGCGACTTAGCGACTTTTCGCCCTGTTAATACAAGGCGAAAAGTCGAAGGCGAAAAGTCGCCAACCCGAAAAGTCGAAGGCGAAAAGTCGCAAACCCGCCGTTTTGGACGAAATTTCGACTCGCAAAGTCGCCAATCCGATATTGTAAAATTTCGACTTTTCGCCACGAAATTTCGTCCAAAACGGCGTGTTTGCGACTTTTCGCCTTCGACTTCTCGGATAGGCGACTTTTCGCCTTGTGGAAAGGGTTATTAACAAGACGAAAACTCGAAGGCGAAAAGTCGAAATGGCCGCATCCGTCTTCCATAAATGACTATTGCAAGTGAGTCAATAAACGGGATATATATCTTGAAGTCGAAAAGTCGCCAACAGGAAAGTCGCCAACCCGAAAAGTCGTGACTTCGTGCTGAATGATGACAGCCTCGTTTCCTTATGTTAATCCTTTTAAAAGAAGCATTACACTCACGTTCTATCCCAGATTCTGTCCGCTCGATGAAACACGACGATATTATCATCCGTATCCATAGCAATACCACCAACCTGACCAATCAGAGCGTTCACTGCAGGTGATGGCCAATTAGGAACGTCTCTGAGTTGCGCGGGAATTGTGACGTCATCGTCATCTGTCCAATCATGTTGACTATCTTTTTCAGACAAATAGCTGTTGTCCTCTGCATCTTCCCACTGAAGTTCCTGTGTAAAAGAAGACATATTTTGATGAATTAAATGTATTTATGAAGTTGAACAAAATATATTAGATCAATATAGTTTCTCCACAAAATATGTTTTTGAAGACTTTAAAGTTACTGGGAGAGATTTATTTATTGTTTGATAATTGGTCAGATTAATAACTTTCACGTCCAGGCATGAGTTACAAAGTTCCGAGATTCTGAAATATTTAGTAGGTGGAAAATAATGGATTTACTCGGACTTTATCCACAATCTATATTTGTAAATCAACCACTAGTGTTTTATTTCGTAACTTTTCATCATATGTTATTCAGCAATAGTTATTCAGCGAAATACAGTTTACAAATACATAGATTATATTCCATTGTATTACACCTCACGAAAAGCCACCTAATATATTCTGTATGTAATTGTTGCATACCTCATGAAATACATATATACCCAGGAGCATTAACTAGATTTGTATCATGGATGATTTCTGCTAATTTTAGTTTTTGCGTTGTTCAACCTCGCGTCTTTTTTCTTATATGTTCTTTCGACTCCGCAACCACGCAATATGTTTCGACTTTTCATTATTTCGCCGCAAAAGAACGAACGAAAACATCTGGCAGAAATCAGCCACCGTACATGTGGGTTTACCAGTGAATACTTATTTCGATGTCATTAAAGTTACTCCAGATCGTAAAAGGAGTTGAAATAGCACACTCACTAAGATATCAGGTTTCCGGTCGACATAATTTTCTTTAAGTTGGCAGTTATCCGCTTTTACTCTCAGTGGTATGCACTATTCATATTAGTATGCAGAAACCTTTGTTCTTCATTGCGACAGATACGAAAGCGTGGCAGACAACTTTAGCGTAGCAGGTATCATTGTCGGATACCCACGGGCGATATTACGTCATACTCCATTGCAGGCCTGTCAAATCTCTTGGACAAAAACTCATGAGATTTTTAAAATTGTATAGTTAAAGTGCGCGAAGAAATATCTTTTAAATGGGGATTTGAGCGCGCAACTTGATTTTCGAACTTTTTTTTTTTTTTTTTACTATAACAAAAGTTAACGGATGGACAACATGCTATTCCATAAGCTCTCCTGACTTTTGGTCAGTAGAGCTGAAAAGGAAGAAAAGACAGCAAAACCGTTAACGTGTTGTGTGACTTGCTTACGACTGTCTTCCCTGACCGATAACTGAACTTGCATCTCGGCCAAACATTTTTCAATTGAAATCAATATAAACACAAGTACTACTCAACAACAAGTTAAAAGTTACAATTTTTTTTATTTGTTGTCAGTAAAAGCATATAAGATATACATATTAACAAAAACATATCATAACAAATTCAACAATAGACAAGTTACCAACATACAGCAAGGAAAAAATGGATTTAAAACAACTTGATCAAGAGTAGTTTTAAGTGACACAGTATAAAGTTAAATGTTTTTGCATATATATATAATTATTACTATTCTTCAATTAACTATAGAAAATTAAAAACATAAACTGAATTGTATATATGCAAGGCTGGTCTTAGTCAAAATGATACTGGATTAATAAATTGATACACCAATTTTGATACTTCATAGAACATTCAAGATTGCCATGTGTCCCTATAAAATCGAAAAATCATGGTATGGCGTATCAGTGATCAATTTAAAAGTCATGAATGACGCAAGATATGAACATTTAATGCTAGTTTAAACATAAATCTAGATGCATCAATTTTGAAAAAGGATTGGGAGGAATGTCATCATTTAAAGTTGCTTCCGAAATTAAAAAAGTCATATAGCTCCAAGGAATGAACATTTGATGTGTACTCATTTTAACGCTAAAAAACAAAAGATGAAATAGTTTAAAATTTGATTTTATGGCACCGAGTTATTTTATTTTCACTCCGTTTAACGCTATAAAAAAAGTTTTATTTGCTTTACATACATACGATAAACGGGCACTTTCTTTTAAAACCCAGAACCGGCTATCTACAGCTAATATCAGCGAAATATTGTAGGATAAAGATACATACTGCATTATGTATTGTTAAAATTTGTACAGTTACATCGTACAAAACATTCACTCGATACGATGCCATAACTTTGGATTTGACGTGGATTTGGACATGTCCACTTTCAAAGAATGTCAGTCCCTTATTTAATGGCTTAGCAGTATAAAGATCTTCAATGTCCTTATCTTCATCCTCGCTCACATCAGGGAGTACGGTATAACGTACTCCCTGCTCACATTCAATATCAAACTTTTATTGAGAAATTGCACCGACTCTATTATGTGGTAATGTATGTGCCCCTTGTTGAAATGTTTGGGCATTTCTGCTGCATGGCCAGGAAATTTTCTCCAACCGCTATATGGCAGTAATGGAACATCCGATGATGATGGTGCTGTCAGTTTAACGTATTCGTTTTTCAAACTATATTTTTCAAACTATACCACTTATCCGCCATCAACACTTGTCTTCCCCTGCAGCTATGCAGCTATGTACCCTGAAAATATATTGAAAAATAAACAAATAAATAAGTGAGTGTATCTGCAGACAAAAATAAATACTGTTGTAAAGATCAAACATTTAGACAATCACATGTTTACCCAAGCCGAAATTATACGTCAATTTAAAAGCAGCATTACGTTTTCCCCGTTTACATATGTATACATGGGTGGGTGGGGTAACATGTATTGTTACATTCGTCGTTAACTCGTTTCGTGCTTTAAAATTATTGGAGGCGGGTATCTATTGTCATAATCGTAAGAATTAAGATTGGTTTACATCATTTATAATCACAATATATAATCTTGGTTCGTATAAACACAATATCAATCGATTTAAAAAGCATGTTGACTGTTGTCAAGAGCCGAAAGTTGTTTACAACAGACTTGTTTTCCTCACCTTTTCAGTATTTTAGTTCTGTCGCCTGTTTTAGGAAGTCCTCGGCATTCTAGCCATCTCAATAACTGTGCATTCGAATGTTTTTCAACCTATTCGTACATACATTTAGCCCCAGGTATATCTTTTTCTTCGAGAGTGACAACTGTATAAACGCATCGCTGGCTGCCATTGTTCTCTGTTTGTCCGAAATATCGATCACGTGATAGACTACTATTTTTAGCATATGACCGCATAGTCTGTGACGTTGCAGAAGAGGGATATTGTACACGCGCTATAGTCCGACAAAACTGAATACTAGCCAGACTCGATGAAATCAGTCCAGGCCATCATCAGCTGGTACTTAATCGAGAGGAGGTATCTTTAGATAAGGAATTTCAGCATTCAAGGGACGTACTGACAGCCAAAACTTGGCAAAAGAAACAGCAAGAAAGGGAAATAAAGAAATCGAAATAGGAATGGAATGGACGAATTGAAAAAGAAAAAGAGAGAGAATAAACTACAAACAATACATTTAAGTTAAAACTGTCCTATTTTTTTCGTTCATTCATTTTTGTTGTTTTATTTTATAAATTAATTCGGTAAATCTAACAGTTTAATATCCTTTGATTTTTTTATATAAAATCCCAATGAAAATGCGTATATATATGATAAAAAGATTAAAACATGTGTGATGCGTTATCGTCCGTCATATCGGCCCTCGACCAATATCGGCCCTCAGGCTAAAAGCCTTCGGGCCGATATTGGGGTCTCGGGCCGATATGACAGACAATAACGCATCGCCAATGTATTAATCTCTAATAATCGCCCGCGGGTATCCGACGATGAGCAGGAATATGGGAAGAAACCGCTGTGAACACCCATGTGTCAGAGAGGGTCATCAACGTACCCCTGTAACCTTACAACGCCGAAACGATGCGACTGCGCTACGCTGACATCCTGAAGTTTTAATTGAATTTTTGTTTCATCAAAGTGAGACTTTCGTATTGACCACACATAAGAACCATGACATTTCACAAATACATTCCCTGATACTGAACATTCAACTGGCGAATATCGATGTTGTTCTACACTCAAGAGATCTATATGAATATCATTGCGTGGGAGTACCGAACACAAATTGATTATAGGTTTTTGTGTATTATATGTACTCTGTAGCAAGTAAATACAATGGTAGGTGCCATTGAACAGATGCTAGGCTACGTGTTGCAACGGTCAAGAACAATATAATTAAGATAATTGCCAATTATTTTCAAACGATATAGGCGGGGACAAAAAACAGCAAACTATTTTAATTGAATGCTTTACAGAAATTATATTATACGTTCGTTCTTATTTTAATGTAAATGTAGGTTATTTTAAAATTAAAACTTGGCCCGTTATTTCATCAAGATGACAAGGTTATTATCATGGATATATATGTACATGTATGTAGATCTATGTTATTATCAAAAAAAAAATTACGATTTTAAAATTGATTTAAATTGAAACCCAGAACATTTAGTTAATACAAATTTACAGATGTATCATGTACTTGATAATATTGTCATGTTTGTTTATGAAATATGCCGCTTTAACAAAATTAGAGATAACTCTGATACTTGCCTTGGATCACAAAAGTGAAAAGAACATCCTTTGCCGTGCCAATGTTCTCAAATACTTCACATTATAAAATGACATCAATTTATTTAAGCTAGATGTGCAAAAGGTAGTGCCAAACTTATTGTTTTCAGTAAATAGTGAACGTTTTTGAACTTAAATATACCACACAATAAATACATTGCTAATACTTCGAACACACTTTCTATTCTGCGATGCTGGGGCTGATGGACTATAGAGAAGGTGAGCTGGATTACGGAGAATAGAACTTAGCTCGAAATTGAGGAAGGGGCCAGTCGACAGAACTAGAATTAGTTTAGAGCCGAAAACCGTCATATTACTGTCTAGTTTTAAAAGCCTATACCACACGTAATAAATGATACTAAATATTACCAATTCCTACGGATGGCGGGAGGATGGAAAGCCGTAGGGGGACCACGAAGTTATTATTTTTTACTATATTTTCTATATGATTTTCTTCGGCGCATTTTTCTATCACCGAAGTTTTTTTTAACGTCTTCGAGCGACGTAGGTAATTTTCGCTCATCATTAACTTGGGTACTAGAAAATATTCGGCGTACATTATTACAACTTTCGGCGATCTTAATTTGTGTCGGTGCTAATAACTTCCTGCACGTCGCGGTCGTTAGTATATATTATCTAGTAATAACTCCGTCTTCGGTATCAGTACGCGAATTCGCCTAAATCCTGCTAACGATTACATTGTTTTAGGTGGGAAAACTTTGCTCACTGGTTTCGCTCGCAGTTCTTAACCCCACGAGTTCGCAGTTGTTAACTCTCCGAATTCGCAGTTGTTAACCCTCCAAACTCGCTTTTGTTACATATCTTCGCTGCACCCGAAGATAATAGTAATCTCGTTCGGATGTGCAAAAGATTATTCAAATTTCGAACGAGATCTAAAAGGTTGCGGATAGAAGCCGTACCGCATCGTACATTCCGAAATATAACGGAAATAGGCGCGTTGTACGGGGATTACCGAGAGTAGTAGTGAATAGTTTAGCTTATTGTAATTATACAGAACAGAAATGAACTTAATATGATAACCGAAATAATATTATTTCAAATTAGGTGTAATTATGGGTATTTTACATATTATAGTAAGTCTTTGATGATAATGATACTTTATACATGTTTTATCTCAACCATGTTTATGTGAGCTGTGATAATTCGTGTTCTCACCAGTGCTGCAGGTGTTACTAACAGAAAACACTATGTATTTTACACCTTGCGTTGGCATTTGCGACAGTGTTTTGTCATAATGGTTACACAGGTGAAACAGGTGTTGAATTTTAAAACAAATGCAATGAGGTCGCATACAGTCGAATATTTTGTGAACAACAGTTACTGTATGTCAGGTTTTCCCAAGATCACTAAAAACCCCACTTTTAAGACGCCCGCAGTCGATTTTCAGGTTTTAAAACTTGAACGATCATAGATAAGATGACACACACAACATAGACTGATAATAGTGATTGCAAACATATATGAATGGGACATAGAGCCATTGTATTTCTCCCTGGCAACGCTCAAACCTATAAGACTCACGAGTTTGTATTACTGTTAATTTAAAAGAAAAATATATTGTCTGTCCATATGTCTGTAAGGTACCATTTGTAATGTAGTTATAAGTGTTATAATGGTTACCTTATAATGTACGGTACAGTACGGATGGTTTTACGCAATTATTTATTTATTTCACCAGCTTTATTGTCTATTTTGTTATACATTTGTTTATATATCCATACTAGTGTAGCGTTTCTTTAAAAAGAACACATTATTTATTACAAATTCATCTTTGTTCAACATCACATTGATTAATGAGTGTTACATCTTTATTCATCTGTTTGTTATTAGGAGTGTGGGTAACCTACGTTTTCAGTTTTAATACTGTTCAAATGTGCATGTAATTACACTTTTTTTTTCCAAATACATCAAAATCAATATAATATAGAAGAACTGTTTGATAATAATGACAACCTTTCTTTACTGGTATAAATATTGCTGATTAGTCATGTATCCACCTATGTCTGCTGTTGTAAAGATGTGTGAATCCCACCTGAAATCGGCCGATGTGCTTTACACACCTGTATTTTTTTTACAATTTGCAATGTAACACGACATTTAAATAATTGGCAATTTACTTGACAACATGTCTTAATTATGTATTTAATATACTGATATGTTGATTTTATATTATTATATATCATTTTATATAGTTACGTAGTTTTTATTGGCTGAAAAGCAGTCACCTGAAAGCCATTATTATGAATTACTGACTTGAAAACGTGTTCAAACGTGTCTAATCCGGATTAAACCAGACTTGCGAGTCAATAGTTCTCTTTCGGGTGAATAGTTCTCTTTCAGAGTCAATTCCAGATCATTCAAGCGCTTTATTATCAATGTAAATTATTTACAATAAGCGCTCAATGACATAGAATAAAAACTAACAACGGACTTTTTTCCATATGATTAAATATAATAAAACAACTATCTACTTCTGCTTCTGTCAATCGACCGTCATATATAACCTTACATGTGTTGAAAATGACGTTTAACACCATGCATACAAGCAAAACAAACAAACAAAGTGGCACCCGATTATTTACAAGAACACTCATTTTGAGAGTTTTAGACTTCAACAACCGGTACTAACACCTACTGGTACCCCAAAACACACTCATGGGTGCAGGATTAGTGGCCCCAGTCTCAAACATTCTTGTAGTCTAGATTATCTGCGACGCTTGTTTGTTTTCAAACGTCTAGAACAGTCCTCCTGAACAAAGTATGATTTTTGCCGATACACTGTTATCGTTTTTGATTGGCTGAGACAGGAACACTTGCTATCCAAGATATACAGAAAGGCAGAAGGACAATACATTTATTAAAAAACAAAAATAAACAAAGAGAGAAACTTCATTATTATATCGACGAACTAAATGCGGATAGTCCGAAATACTTTAATAAAAAAATAAAAAATTACGGTCCCGTGCTTCCAGTTTAAAATTTGTTTCTGCACAAACGGTCAAAACGTTTGTATTTACAATCAAGCGTCGAAGATGATCAAGACTAACATTCTTGATCCTGTCCTGGCTATTGTACGTCAACGCACATGATACACGAACACGTGCATTCCCTGCAAAACATGCACACATTACCTGAAAAAAGGCTGATGTACAGTACATGAGGATATCAACCTCAAACCGCGGAAATAAGGAAATCCACTGTTATATCAGGGATAGTTAAATGCGGAATACCACTGTGCGTTCGAATACCTTTTTTACTTCATTACGGAAACATCTTTACCAGAGGATGTGGTATAAAATTCAACTTAACAGAGGTGGTAGAATACAGAATACCTATTATCAGCGTAGGGTTTATGGCGTATCATTTTGAAGGGTTAATACCCTCATTCATTGTCGTATACATGCATATGTAATTCAACTTTTAATGATTTCTCAAACCATAGGTGCCAGGTTGCTATCAAGAAAAGCTCTGTAAATTAGTTTGACCAAAGACACAAGCTATCCGAAAAACTACTTGAGAAGTTCTGAAAAGCCTCCTCCAAAAAGTCGAAAATTTTGTCAACAAACTATATTATATACAAGGTATGACAGCCGCCATTTTAGCCGGGGCGGAATTGCGTAATAATGAATTGGTACCCGATGTACCCGATTCTACAACGTAACGCTGATTTGTATAGGTACCATTGTTCAATTCTATTTTAGTCTGATTCCCTGCAATGACAGTTACGAATGTAGATGTGAGGGTAAACAGTCTATTAATTACGGGAAAATTACGCACTTCCGCCCCGGCTAAAATGGCGGCTGTCATACCTTGTATATAATATAGTTTGTTGACAAAATTTTCGACTTTTTGGAGGAGGCTTTTCAGAACTTCTCAAGTAGTTTTTCGGATAGCTTGTGTCTTTGGTCAAACTAATTTACAGAGCTTTTCTTGATAGCAACCTGGCACCTATGTCTCAAACTTGCTGAAGTTAATATCAAGTTAAATATGCCGATGGCTATTTAACGAAATAAAACAATAGATTGTATAATAATGTATATTTACCTTCAGTTGTTCTAAGAAACCAGGCGGAAGTCGGCCTATCAGATCATCAAACGAGTTTTCTTCTTGCACAGCTCGTCCATATACACTCCCTAAAATAACAACAAACACTAGCGCCAAACCAAATGTACCTCGTTCCATCTTATCTCACCAATTTAACTATCACTTGACCGCTTCTTTACGTGACAATAGTCCTTCTGCCCTGGTCCCTAAATAGTCTTATCTGACTAAATGAAAAATGCCCTTATTGACGTACATGCCATAAAATCTCAACAAATTCTGCCCTATATATAAATAAAAGCGTATTGGAAATTATCAGCTTTCTGAATGGCGGAGTTATCGATTGTTTCTACAGCATCGACGATGACGTCCTTCAGAACTGGCATGACACGCTTCTGTCTCTATAGTAGATCAATAACTCTCCAGTTTATTCTAGAGCTAGTCGCGGTAATATCTACAGACTTCTACGGTGTTCCGTTAGGGTCATCGTACCATCGCGTATCGACCTTTACAAGTCGATGCGCGATGATACAATGGTACGATGGCGATGACACGATGGCGATGGTACGATGACGCGGTGGTACGATGGCGATGGTAGGATGGTGATGATACCATGGCCCATCGCATTATCACCATTGTTCAATCACTATCGTACTATCGTACCTTTTGCAAGTCGATACGCGATGGTACGATGGCGATGACGCGATGGACCATCGTACCATCGCCATCATACCATCGTGTCCTAGCCATCGTACCATCGTGCCATCGCACCATCGCAGTCGATGTGCGATGTTGCATCGCCCCCTGTTCCATCGTACCATCGCTCCATCGCCTTCCGTTTAGACATGCGCACATCAAAGTAAAACAAAAATGGAGGACATCATGGATGCAAAGATTTGACAATACTTTTTGGTCATGTTTTCTTACCGAGAAATTCAAGTTTTGCCTTCTGACGAAAGTTAATTGGTGTTGGTGCGCATGTCTAACTGGAAGGCGATGAAGCGATGGTACGATAGAGCCGGAAGCGATACAACATCGCACATCGACTGCGATGGTACGATGGTACAATGGCGATGGTATGATGATACGATGGCGATGGCACGATGGACCATCGTACCATCGTACCATCGCGTACGATGGCGATGGCACCATGGTCCATCGCGTCATCGCCATCGTACCATCGTACCATCGCCATCGTACCATCGTAATATCGCGCATTGACTTGTAAAAGGTCGATGTGCGATGATACGATGGACTATCGTACCATCGTACCATCGTGTTTAAAGTCGATGTGCGATGGTACGATGGAGATGACGCGATGGACCATCGTATCATCGCAATCGTACCATCGTCATCGTACCATCGCGTCATCGTACCATCGCCATCGTACCATCGTAACATCGCGCATCGACTTGTAAAAGGTCGTTGCGCGATGTTAAGATGGACCATCGTACCATCGCGTTTAAAGTCGATGCGCGATGGTACGATGGCGATGGTACAATGACGTTGGTACGATTGACCATCGTGCCATCGCCATCGTACCATCGCGCATCGACTTGTAAAGGTCCTTGGTCGAGGGGTTAACGACGTTGCGTTGTAGACCTCTGTAGACCACTGGGAGCTCAACTTGTAGGCGGGGAAAGTATCGATTCTTACTGATACGGGAGTTATACAGTATTGGTTCTAACCAGGAAAACGGGGTGGTCTGCATCTACCATAAAAATATTGATCGTCATATATAGCCTAAAATGTGTTTAAAAGCGTAAAACAACATTCAAACAAAACAAAAGTAATTTGTAATCATTGTAATTCGATCTTTACAAACTTCGTCATAACGTTTCATCTTTACTAGACTTCTTCAGAATGTTTATTCAATAAAATCTCGGAGCCATAATTATGTTCCACTCCGCCTGCTCTTGTTATATGAGCCATCATGTTGATTTCAGTTTCAGTTTAATAAGTGTTCTCACAAATATGTGTTTACAATGAATATATGTTTATTATTCTTTGCTGTTTCAAACCTCCTCCGCAAGCAGTTTAATTTAAAGGTGATAAATCGACTGAAATGATATATCACACCATTTTATTCATAATATTTGTAGTTGCAATGTGTATTAAAGGCAGCTTATGGAAGCGTTAAATGGAACAGAGAAGACACCTTTCGGATGTGTTTAACTTGGGGTATTAAGCAATCAAATCAATAGAAAAGAAAAATAAATACATTAAAACTACAAAATGAATAGTTTCAATACAATGTAAACTGGTGTGATACTAATTGCCACCGTAAGAGGCTGCGTCTTAAACATTCTCGCCTCTCACCGCTGTGCGTGTTCGAATCCCACTGGGTGCTCAGCTTGTCAAGTGAGAAAGTGTCGAAAGCGGGAGGTATACAGTACTTGTTCTACCTAGAAAAAATGGGGTGGTCGTCCTTTAACCTGTGCTAAAATGACGTCAAACACCAAAAACGATGGCGATAATGCAATAAAGCGATGGAGTCGATTTTGCGATTGCGATAACGACATCGTACCATCGCCATCATACCATCGTACCCTCGCCATCAAACCATCGTACCCTCGCCATCATACCATCGTACCATCGTACCATCGCCATCAAACCATAGCCACTGTTCCATCACCATAGTACCATCGAACCATCGCCGTAATACCATCGTACCATCGCATTTATAAGTCAGTACGCGATGTAACGATGACCGTGACAGAACACCGTAGAATCATTTTTGTTTAAGACGAAAATAAACGTGTGATGGCATTAGTCATTTTCTGTATTTCTTTCTGATGTCATTTGCTGTATTTCTTTCTGATGTCATTTGCTGTATTTCTTTCTGATGTCATTTTCTGTATTTCTTTCTGATGTCATTTGCTGTATTTCTTTCTGATGTCATTTGCTGTATTTCTTTCTGATGTCATTTGCTGTATTTCTTTATGATACTGGTTTGCTAAATCAGTATCTTAAACTACTGTTTCGCAGCCTAAGCAGCCTATTCTTGAATGCTTTTGGGTAAACATTCGGAAACTCAATGTATTTTATGAGTAGCAATTGTCGGACTGCTTCATTGCGCATGTCCCGTATTTTAAACTCAACAAGCAATTTTATTGATTAGTGGTGCACACTGTTTCCCGGGATCGAAAATATTGTCGGTATTCACAGATACCGCATTAACATCACGGTATTGATATGCATTTTGTTAATTGTCTTCCAGACGAAAATATAAGGGACTGGGGGGAAAACTATATGTACAACTATGGATCAGCCCTCAAATAATTAGCCTCGTTCAGTTAGACTTTGCATGTGTTTATTCGACGTGAACTATTAGTATATTGATTAATATATTAAAAGGCAGTCTTGTTGCGCTTTCAAACACCCTTATAGGAATACAGACTATTTTTTCTTCCGGAACTGATTGCGCAGGTCTGTTGACATTGTAATAGCAGAAGACACGGGACACATGGCTATCTTGAAAGCTTTATCTAGAATTAAAATTAACCTCTCGATTTATCAAGTTAATCCAGTATCATTTTGATTTTAAATCTGCTTGTTTAAGTTTTCAAATTGTCTTCGTTATTCTACCATAGGTTTGAATATATTGTTGGTGAAATGTAATCAACAGTTAATAATATGCAACAACAATTTGCTTTATACTATTCTTATAATTAATTCTAATAATTGAACAAATGCAATTTATGTTGACAAACTAACACGAAGCCGCGATATTTTAAAAAATCAAGATTGCCAGGTGTCTGTATTATTGTAGTTATACGTACGTATAATGTTTTTTATAAAATAAGTATGAAACTGCAAATATCAAAGAGAATTTCTTACAAATAAAAAGCGGTAAAATCGTTTGAAACAAACAATGCAATTTTATTATTAATTTGTCAGGTGTCGTACTGTAGCCTATTCAAACATTGACTTATGTGAGCCCTGTAAAATGTCAGTATCTCAGTTGTTATCTCATCTGACACGCGTCCTAAATATCGGTTGTCACCCAAGTTGTTGATACAGACACACATCACTCTTAATGTTACCTTGAGATAATTGACGGCAACTATTTAATACTCTCAACTGGTATAGGTTCATCAGTGTTAACGCAGTGACCTAGGTTGAGGATTAATCACACAGTTTCGGTACAAATACACTATTAACAGTTAGACAAAGGCAAACGAGATTTTGACCAGAACGTTTTTCGTTTAGGTTGCATAGCGATAGCGCCGTAATGTTAACTGCCATGGGTACAGCCATACTGAACACGTCACGGATACATACGTAACGCGATTATTTTTTTTCTTCTACAATGTTAGATGCATGGAAGCAGTCATATTTCGGAAACCAGCAAAATGTCTTATCTTTGACCACAATCCCGTTACCAAACATCGTTATTTCGCATACCGGTCATTTTGAAAATGAGATATATACTACTCAAAATTTGCTAAGGATCACGTTTATTCTTCCATATAATTTTATTAGAAATTAATTCACAATAACGATATTGATTTCATTGATACTTCAACAATTCCACAATTTGACTCAAGTCATGAGATCACATGACCATACACTGCCCAAAATAATTTCATGTAAAATAGAAATAATGCTATTTATTTCAGCAAGAAATTTAAACAGCAAAAAAGGGATCCTTAGTAAATTTTGAGTAGTATATGATCCTTTGGAAACCACAGTACCCAAATACAATGACACCGTAGGTCCGCAGTATACCATAAACTAAACAAAATCAGAAAATTAAATAGTCATGAATATGACAAAAGTGCAACACACAAACAGAGTGGTAAAAACTACATGGTTTGAATGATCATTGAAATCCTTCATCGTTACACGCTTCATCATCAAAATGAATGAGCTTGAATATAACGACCAAATGATGGAGCACGAAGTACATCATCATCTTAATAATGATGGTTAACGATGCCAAAGTTTGTCTTTTCTCTAATCATATATTTTAGTATGACAGTGTATGTAGCCATTTGAAATCCAGAGATGAAGATCGAGGAATGCTGCTATAGTATCAGAACTGTTGGCTTTATCGAACGTGAGCTCTGCGCCCGTATTCATAAAGCAACTTAAAGCTGTACAGTCCCTATTTTAACTGGTAATAACTCATGAATATGAATGAGTCACGTGTGAAGTAGTTTCAAATCGACGAACACCCCAAAAGTCGGCATATAAGCAGAAATCGATGCGTAAAATTTCACTATTGTATTTAGCCTCCGTACAGGTAACATCGATAAATATACGGCTCCAGAACATATGTGATAAAAAAATAGTTGCCCGGAACGAGATTTGAACCACAGCCTTGCACTTGTAAGTTTTGAAAGATGTACGCTGAACCACTAGAACACTGCTATCTGGTAGGTCGTATGTACACTCCCGAACTGGTCACACTAAAGACTTCAGGAAACTTGGTACAAGTAGCTCCCTTGCTTGACGTCCAGCAAATAAATGGTAGTGCTAGGCTGGTCTACCCGGCGTCAGTATTATGTGTTTGGATAGGGTATCATGATGTGTGTCTAAGCGTGGCATTACAATGTACCAGCACTACAAAGTTGAGAGATGAGATCACTGATGCAAGTAGACAAGTCGTAATATGACGTTATACAGACTCAGTTAAGACTTTGAAATAAAACGATTATTATGAATTATGGATCATCGAAGACATAACGCAATGCATGCCTAACAGCCTTAGTGTTTACCCAACTATTTCAACCAATCATTTGCCTCAGATTTCAAATACTTGCGTCAATTATTCACGAAGAGTTTATTACCAGCGCTCTTCATGATTTAAAGCGTGACCTATAGAGCGACTATCGATAAGCCTATGATAAACCCTAAGTCGGATAGAGTCTATAAAGAGAAATATTCACAATTTATTGTTTATCTTAGTTTTTAAACGCGGTCCTCGCTACGCTCCCTTCCTTTCGGTTTCTTAATGGTGAAGATTTCTCTTCATAGCTTCTATCCTATACCAAAAAATCGCGGTCGGTCGCTACGCTCCCTTCCTTTCGGGATTTTAATGGTGAAGATTTCTTTTCATAGCTTGGATCCTATGCCTCGTATTTCACGTTCATACATCAATAAATCACCAAATATAACGACATCAACAATTATTCTCATTTTTTGTACGCCATTATTTATTTTTGCTCTTTAGCTGTGCCTAACGTTTGAACTTTAGTTGCTTTTGTGTGCATTATATTTTTCCAGTACACCAGGAAAAAACAATATCAAGTTGATTCTATTATCGTTTTTTCCAAATCTTTGTTTCCGAATAAGGTTATCATTTAGCCGGAAGACAGTCTAAGGATAAATTATTAGTGTTTAGAAAACTTAGTTTAAGATAATAAAAATATATAAAAAAAAAGTGTCCTTTTAAAAGGAATGATTTGCTTGTGCAGAAACTGAACAACCATAAACGTTATCGATTTCACAAAACCTTGCTAGCCACCTCATAGAGACAAGCCAAAAAACAACAACACCCTCTTTACTATCAGAATGCCTCGCTTTGGTGCATGTGCACAGTGATACGTTATAGTACATACAGCAGAGTTGTCTTGTCCGTGTGGTTGTATTTCGGCAGAGTTTACTGTTATGGTACACTTGGTTAATTACAGATTTAATCGTTATTACATAGCATAATTAACAGTCATGCTGACAAGACAATAATGTTTGATCCTGAAAAACGTTTATCTAATGTAGGCTCATCGTTAAACACCAGTGCCCGTAATTCATAAAGCAACTTAAGTGGAAAATATTATTTAAGTCAACATTTAAGATTTTTACATATTTTTAAATATCCTTATTAACCTCTCACGGACACTACAAACCATATATTTTAAGATTAATAGTTAGCTCTAGGTTTTATTTATTCACACATATTAATACTATTAAGAAAATGTCTTAAATCGATTCAGAAAGGTGTTTAAATTGTTTTATAAAATTTGACTTAAGTTAAGATATTGCTAAGAAGCTTTATGAAAACGGACCCAGTACAATGACTGTCCTCGGGAATAATTTCTAAAATAACATTGTTTTCCTTCTCATAGATAGCTGTACTTAACGAACACCTTTGTTGGTTCCTGCGTAGTTGTGCGTTCAACTTTTGAGTACCTTAACCGGAAAACAGTTAGTGTTGGTTCCAGCGTCCTTGCGCGTTCAAATTTTGAGCAGGGTACCTTAACCGGAAATAAAAACTGAAAATCAATACATAGGCGAGCACTCGTAATTGGCCAACAACTTAATATTGATCATCTTCGACTCTTGATTGTAAATACATTATGTCTTGACAAGTTGTGCAGAAACAAATTTGAAACTGGAACCAACTGAACCATGTGACCGTAATTATAATTTTTTATTAAAGTATTTCTTAACATCCGCATTTACATCGTCCATATAATGATGCAAATATATATTTATTTGTAGTTTGTTTATAATTCTTTGTAAAAGCTAATATGTAACTATTTAGACATGTACATTTCTGTAACACATTGTATTGGGAAGGGTCCGTAACTAATGTTGATAGAACGTGTGGCCCGACCCATTTGCTTATTATATGGCAATAAAATATGTTTAAATCATATAATGATGTAGTTTCCCTCTTTGTTTATATATAAATTAATTGTTTTTTTCTGCTTTCTGTATATCTTTGATAGCAGGTGTTCCTGTCTCAGCCAATCAGAAACCTTACCAGTGTGTCCGCAAAAATCCAAATTTGTTCAGGAGGTTTGTCTTGAAACAAGCAAGCGTCGCAGATGATCTAGTATGGATTACCAACAAGTCAATAATTTTGAGATCACTTATAATTTAATCGTGAAAACTCGGCCAATCCCGTCATTCTTCGGGATGCTCCGAAGCAGTGTACGAGATGTTGCGAATGATAACGTATTTAGTTATGCTTACGTGATTGGTTTGTATAAATAGTTAAATGTTAAGGTTTTACTTTCAAAATAATTCTTTCATCATTACGTTACAAAAAATATTCCCTCTTTTTGTAAGAGCTTTGTACATTATGAATAAATTTTTAATTTATTATTACATCGGCTCTTATTTGCTGAAACAAAGAAACCACAAACGCATTCCCTGCACCAATTGGTTATGACGTGCATTTAAAAAAATACAAGTATCCATCAATCATTCCACTGTTTTCCAAACCCTGCGCAAATAAATCATATTAATTTTCATTCCCGTTTTTGTTTTATAAACATTACAAACTTTTATTTTGTAAAAACTGTAGGTATCTCTATCTCATTAACATGCGCTCAATCTTCGGTTTATACACTATTTTTGTTCACAATAGGTACAGTTGACTTATACGTAGACGTACACTAATATTAATCGTATTAAAATAAGAATGTGTTTGTTTGTTTGTTGTTCGTCCGTTCGTTCGTTCGTCCGTTCGTTCGTTCGTTCGTTCGTTCGTTCGTTCTTTCGTTCGTTCGTTCGTTCGTTCGTTCGTTTGTTTGTTACGTCTTTAAGCACAAGACTTGCTAGGCATATATGACGGTCGATTTATTTGTGGTAAAGGCAGACCACCCCATTGTTCCTGTGTAGAACCAGTACTGTATACCTCCCGCCATCCGTAAGAATTGACACTTTCTCACTTAAAAGTTCAGTAGTAAAGATCAGATTAAAAATGAAGGAGCTATAGTGTTAACAAAGCTAAGTATAGCATTTTAAAAGTCAGGGACCATATAACTATGTTATTTTTAGTCCCGGTAAACTAGTTTTTAATTCCGTCTGCACTTTTTTCTATGACCACGATAACTTCCTAAAATAAAATATTATCAACGAAAAATGGAGTTAAATTGTGTGGGAATATTTGTTTGTTTGATTGTTTGTTTGTTTGTGTGTTTGTTTGTTTTTACTTTTGTTTAAATGGTGTTAGGAAATGTAGCGACACGGCCAAACTGCTCTTTTATTGAGAGTTCTGAAAATATTGCAAAAAGGTGAAAGAATTATCAAAATCGGATTATAAACAAAAAGATATGACCATTTGAAGGTTGTACTAAAATGGATATGGGAGCTGCCATTTTGAAAACCATGACGTCATAGTTCCATATTACCATATATGGAATATTGATAAATATCATTTAAAGCAAACCAAATCACTGCAAATGAATGCAAACTCCTTAACTGGGCATATAAAGCATTATTGATAATATGAACAACGCAAAGCCTCAGGACGGGCGAAGCTAACTGTTTTAAAATAGATCTAGATGCAGGGTTAGCATAATTCTGTATTTTTCAATGCACATTGAGCTGAACGAAAAGAAAGAAAGAACAATTATTCGGCCTGCATTTGCATAATTAGTACACTAGTGCAACATGAAAAATATATTTCCACACAGAAAGTCATGTAATAAATAAAAATACAGATTTCAAGTCTCTGAATCTCAAATTTAATTAAAGTGCCATCATGTGTATCTAGGTCCAGGCTGTCTTTGTTCCAGAATTGTGACATTGGGTATGATGTTTCATATCTGACTTTGTTATGAAGGATGTTTTGCTAATGAAAAGGTTAGTGATTTTTAATATTAATAATAAATAAAGGGTAATTAGCGACTGCAATGTCACCCACCTCCAATATGTTATGTAATAGTGATATTGAATCAATAATTGTCTCATCCCACCATAAAATGAATTTAGTTAGTACCTAAAGTCCTTAAATTCACTAGGTAAAGCAAAGGTTAGCCACTGTTCCACCTCCAAATTTGTAATCATATTAATTAATTTAAATGTATTTAGTGTCAATAATAATGAAAGTTTCGCGGCTGTTTGTCACCCACATCCAATATGTAATGCTATTATTTTGTGGTAGAACATATTAAACTCAATGCCAATCACAATTAGCAATCATGCTGGTCCCCATTTCTGCAAAATGTTTTCAAAATCTAAAATTGCCCAAAGGTATCACCTGAGATGAACACAAACTACACACATAAGAATGGCGAATTGCTTCAATGAGTGTTGCATAATGTGTTGAATGGTTAATGCAGAACTTAAGGGTAAATCTCAGTGCTATGGCATTGCCACATATGGCATTACGAGTAATGATGAAGAGGATA